>MIQA02023448.1:0-12510 GCA_001887855.2 Sclerospora graminicola
CCTTGTTTCGGTGTGTCCAAAAGAGCACCCACAACGACACACTGACATATTGTCTCAGGCAATCGATTTTTGTTCACAATACCTCCTCTCTTCAAATCGCATGGAGTGTCTTGTGTCTACAAGTTCCGACTCAAACTTAAATCCCCAGCATAGTGAATATATGACATATGCGATAGAGGTACTAGACGGGACAGGACAGCCATCCACAAGCGGAGTTACGGAAGTAAGATATCTGGCTAAACCACCAGCAACATTAGTTGATGAGGGGGTCCGATTAGCAAAAAAGTAGGAATAAGACTCCCCTCAGAGTTGGACTCGGAGTGTCACTATGCGCACAGAAACGGGTAGTTATACAACGAAGCCAACCAAAAAGCTAGAAGTGATCTTTTTTGAAGACATTCACTATAATTCAGAAATAATATGTTTTTTCGGAAGCTACGCATTGTTGAATCGCCATACCCTGAAGTATTACAGGACTTTGAGGTGTTAAAAGAAAACGCTGGACTTGGCGCGTTAGTATTTTACGCGCACCGAAGACTCTATCGAGTTCTTTGGATGTACCAAAGAGTATTCGAAATGCAAAGTTATCGGTGCAGAAAGCATCCCGGATGTGAAGGAATCAAAGCGATGTATTGAGTTGTACCTAGGCCCCAAATGGGTGGATCAAGCTGAGGGTGGATCAAGCTGATTTTGGTATTGAACGGAGAGCTCCGAATTCAGTTGTACCTAATAACACTCTCTACCACGCCTTAACAACGGATTCAGGCGTGGTTACCATACGCTATCGAGGCAATCAGTGATGAGAGTATGGTCGACATTATTCGCAGTTTGTATCACTCAGTTCTGGATTGAACAGAATCAGATAACTTTCGATGCGAAATCTATAACGACGGATGAATGCATCAATAAATACTGGAATAGTGAATCCCGCCAATCGCGGGCTATCTAAAAACATGAGCAACGTCGACCAGGTACATGAATCCACTGAACAAGATTATTTGTGTGCTCGGATTCGAACGCACCAAACTCGAGGGAGAAATCACCACAAGGGATAAATTAAGCATGGGTCTCTTTAGCTAGTGGTGATAGATAAGCTTAAACAATACCAGCCATCTTGCCACTTAACAAGTTTCCATATTGTTTTTCAGAGCCATCAATGCTGTCTGTTGAGTTCGCCCTTCTGGCATTCAGCTCGAATTACGAAGAGCGCCGTCGTCCCAATATATCCCGCAAGCTCACCTCTCGAAATTTCCCCGCTAGTTATGTGGTCTTCGTGTTCTCTTTTCTAGTTCTATTTAATGTACTTGAATATGCTCTCCACGCTGGAACGTATAATCTTTATCGGGTTAGCCATAGCATCTATTAGAACACCGCTATCGTGGTTGCGTCTTGCGCACTGTTTTGTGTAGATATATGAAAAAGGAAAGGTTTATTGATATATACAATACAATTCACCTAACTACAGTCGCCTATAAGCTCATCCCAAGATCGAACCCAGCTGCCGGCGCAAATAATTGCACCATTTCGACACTCCACAGACGTCGGCTAGCGCAAGACCTCAATATCCTCTGGCACCATCCTTGCGCTTACAATCGCTGTCTTTCAACTGTTATCCAATCTTCCCTCTCAGTTCATATTATCTTGCTCAACTTAGCATAATCACCATCAAACCTGCAGGCATCTCTTTCCTTTGCATGTACTCAATCTTGATATTTTTTCTTTCTTCAAGCAATCTGTAACGACCCCTACCTTGGATTCCACGTGTTTTGCTCTTGCAAATGTCTCCTTGACTTTTAGTTGTTTTATTACCGCTTCGTTGTCCACGAAAAGCATCATCGACGTCTTCATCTTCACTTACGGTTTCTCAAAATATTCGATAAATCCAAATTGTTTTCGCACAACAACTGACGTCGAATTGTATTCGGTCTTCATTATCGACAAACAAGAACCATTGTTTCAACACACCCAGAAAACCGCCATTCCATTGGGAGTCACCTAACTACCGGATACCGACTTCCTATCCGCCTTGCCCGCTGTGAAATCCGCTTCACTGAGATTCCATCTCCACTGATTTTCTTCCAGTCATACACAGCCTGTACTTAGTGCACATATTCCGTTAAAAAAACTGGATTGGTTTCAAAGCGTTGTTGAGTTTTCAGGTTTTGGGATAATGAGGTTTCATGTAATGTTGGATTCTTTACCAAGCAAAGTTGGATTATTTGCGTACTTAGTGAAAACATCACTGTGCACAGCTTTTTATGCCTGTATTATTGCTTTTGCTATTAAGATCATCCTGGTAACGAAATGGCTGCTTGTGGAGGTAATACCACCCAAAATCACGTTTCTTTGATTCCAAACCAGAGGATGCTCACGCTCGAAGTAACGTGGTTAACGGCAGGAAGAGATTGAAAGTATTTATGCGCGGGAATATTCTACGGTACGGAAGCTTCCCAAATGATGTCTTGCGACTGTTTATGTAGTGTGATGTGTTTATGTAGTGTGATGGAAAGTTTTGATTACTGAGTTGCTTGTGGAAGTTACGGGCCATTTTATCAAATTTCTGACTCGGCGACTGGTACGACAATCTTTCATTTTACAGCTGGCTTCAGGTTCGTGTTTCTGGTTGCCACGGGTTATTAAATCGAATGGAACGTAACTAACAAGTTCTCGTATTGTTTCCGTGGCTAGTTCCTGTCTGTTGCAAGTCGTGGAACAATGAAATACAAAGCGCGTCTTCTTTTTCAACTATTCAACCAGCAGCAGCGCGATTACCTTGACCAACTTGGCATCAAATATCCTGCAGGTTGTTAGCCCTTTCGGATTTTAACAAGAGACGCGAATTGATGGTGTTGCATGATTTGCTCCATTAGATTTACTTTCCAGTCTGCTAACGAATCTGATGTTAGCGGATATTGGAGGGCGTCCAGTGGTCAAATTGAGGTGAAATGAACGGTTAGGTTTATTTTTCGGTGTAGCACAAAGTCCTTTGCTGCAAAAACAGTTTCGAATCAAGTTGCAATCAATTGCAACATCCGATGGCTTGCTTCCATCTACTCATTGGCTCGATAATGCGCTTGAGGGCAGCGAGATTGGTCAATCGATGGTTTGCGAGACGACTCGGAGACGTATCTCAGGAAAGATAAGCCACCGACAGCCACGACCGTTGAGCTTTTAGAACCTGGCCCCCAATCAAACCATCGCTTGCCCGGGCTTTGTCAGACTCGTTACTGCAAAATACACTAGATAGTACCGATTATAGTGCGAAATCTATGACGTCATTTCTTGAAAGATATGGCTCTGAAAAGGATAAAAGGCTTGCAGGCGAAGAACAAATTACTCTCCTCTCGAGAAAGATGAACAAGAAGTTACTGGCGTGCTGACCACATTCCACGACCGATGAATTGGTCTGAAATCCATTCGAAGAATCTTCCAATGTCACGCTGTACGTGTTTTGGTGTCAATGCTTCATATGTTGGTAGCCAATCTGCTATATCGAATGATATTTTGAGTCGAGGTCAACAGGCACCAGGCAGTCTATTCACATACCCTTGCCACCCGTCTGCCGTGAGCGTACCAACTGGATCGACACCGTGAAGCAAACTTTGATCAGAACAATTATCAGGATGGCTCCAATCGACCCAAAAAGGCGATAGCGATATATTGATATATTAATAAAAACTGCTCAAAACACGAGTACCTGTATTGATTAGAGCCATTCACCGAGACGCATATCCTCCATTCACTTGGCCTTTCCCACCATTTGCAAAATAGACATGGACATGAATGCATCTTTTTGCTTGAAACGTTTGTTACTGCAATGCATTGGACCGACAGTCAAGCAACCTACCGTGGCAAAAACATACTGCTAGTCTTGGACAACGCACCTGCTCATGGCCGAATTGAAGAGAGAATTGTCGATCGAATCGTTGAGAGTAAGCCGGCGCCACTGGCTGAAGGACTTGTTGCACTGCGCCTCACGCCTTACAGATCTATGTTCAACCCAATTGAGTGTTGCTTTAGCATTTTCAAAAGTGCCACCAAGAGTACGGTGCCTTAAACTGCGGTCGTCTTCGCTTTCACGATGATCAGTGTATTGAGGCGCTGAAACTGAGTCTCCTCGTGAATTTGCAGATCATGCGATGGCGAGAATTACTTCGGTCATCGAAATTGAGCTAATTTTAATCATAATAATTCATAGTTCCTGTCCATTATGTATTATCGATGGGTACTGTTTTTGTTCCAATGGGTAAGGGAAAAGTAATATCAAAAGGGTATAAGGAATTAACATCATAATAATACTCATTGGTTCACAGAGTCAGTACACTTAAAGTCCATTGCAGAATATTCAACCTTCCCCACCACAAAATTCACATCCATTACGCCGACACCGCTCGCCACAGCGCACTGGATCTGTAGATTCTATCCTTTCGAGATTGGCACAGACGTCGTTGGACGCTCACCCGCTTTTGCGCACCCAACTGTCCGTGAAATATACACATCATAATTAGTCTCATCGCAGTACCCAATCACATACCCTCCGCCCGGTGCGCTTCCAGCTTCAATGTGAATTCGCGGCGCTCAATCTTGTTCGCGATGCTGTTCAGGGTGTTCCGCTCCAATCGGAGTTTTTTCATCGTGTATGTAAGAGCAATCAAATGACGGTTGATCCTAGACAGGCTGAGCTCCACACCGTGTTTGCTGAAAATAAGCAGGCGCATGTTTGCGAGCGTATTTCGTTGTGCTCAGCAGCATCCTCGAGCGAGATCATGATCTCGGGCGTCATCTTACGCAGTTTTTCTTGCAGACCGCCTCGCTTCTTGTCCTCTATCTGGCGAATTTTAACTAGGACGTACGTGGAGCTGCGCGTAATACCATTCTCGAGCGCGGAAGAGAGCCAGTTGTCCCCACGGTCGAGCACCTCAAGACTTGTTGACGCTTTGCGGTAGTTGTATTGGCCTTTTTGTTGCGCCGTAGACATTTTGGAACTTTTGGCGCGTCTAAAAATGTCCTGCACAGTAATGTTTCCCTCAAAGTACGAAAATAAGCAAACGTTGTTTGAGAAAGAAATCCGTCATTGCAGGAAACCTCATTTTCTCAAAACCTGAAAAACCAACTTTGCTTTGAAACTTATCCAGCTTTGGATGTAGTCTCCTTTAGATATCGCATGATCCTATTTGCATGCTTCCAATATAAACGGTCAATCGGGGCGTCTTACGGGTAGCTTTGCGCGTAGCGAAAGCTATATCCGTCCTTGTATACCTACCCCCCCCCCACAAAAGAAAAAAAGAACAACAAATAAACATAAAGCTGTTTTCACTGACTTGCACTTCGTTTGCAAAGATCAAGGCTATGTGAGTACCGGCGGACAGACGACGACCGTGTTTGTCAAGATGCTGAGTGATACAAGGCGTTCGAGTCCTTGACGGATACTGCGCTTATATTTAAAGATAAATGTGACCATGCATGAAATGACATGTTTGCGACTTTTACACGGATCGAGACTTTGGGGTCGCCGTTGTTGGCATTAATCTTTTCAGCAATGTGGTACATTATGTAGAAACTGCTCTTATTAAGTCGGCGCATCTAAACCAATTAGTGCTTAGGGGTCCGCAGTCACGTTTGGTGTGTTAGTACCAAAGTGAAAAGATGAGACGAGGAAGTGTTTTAAGCGTCGCGCTAACTACTAGCTGGTATAAATAGAAGTATATTATATGGGTTAAAAATATTAATTCTAAAATCTCCTCTTTTGAAACTGCGAAAATGTTGTGCAGATATAACTTTGCTTAACCGGACATTTCATTTTGGGGTCATCCTTGACAAAAATACATTGGAACATTCCAACACTCCTTCCAAAGACACCGGAAGTTCATTGGCCAATATGCATGTCATAAACCGTTTAATGCTCAATGTAAACCTTCGCGCTCATCATCCATCCGTAAGTGACTTTTTAAACCAAATCAATTTTGTTTCATAATTATTCCATCTTTGGAGCACCTAAAGTCTTCGAACAGATCCGCCACCATGTCCTGACTCGCGACATGCTTTGGTAACACCTTTCCCTTCTTAGCATATTCCTTCAGAAATTTCAACTTGACATCGACGTGCTAAGCGCTAGCGGCGTTGGATTCATTTTGAAGTTGCTTGATAGCTGCCTCATTGTCAATTTTAAGGACAATCGGCGCTTTTGTCTTCATTCCAATTTCCTAAAAAAATCTTTCATGCAAAGCGCTTCTCTTCCTCCAACCACGGCAGCAGCAAATTAAGCCTCGGCTGTCGATAGTGCAACAGAAGCTTGCTTCTTACAACTCCAACCAACCACAATACCGTTCACTTAAATAACCACTGCGCTGATACTCTTCCTGTCAAGTTTGTCCACCGCGAAATTGCCATCAGTGTAGCTGGTGATGCGGACTGGCATCGGGAGTTTATCATCGTGCTTCAAAATCAACTTCAAACTTTTTGTACCTTTGAGGTACCGAACAATCCTTTTCGCCATTTTGAACTCCATTAGGGTAGGTGCATGCGTAATCCTCGTTACACGATGCACCGCGAAAGAAATATCGGGACGTGTGCACCTGGAAACCCATAGTAAGCTTCCAACAAGTAACTCGAAAATCTTAACTGTAGGTCCACCTTCTGTAGATACTTCGGGTAATTTCTCGTCCAGATTCATGTCCATCTCTCCTTCCGCAATCGGTGTCCTGACGCTGTTTGCGTCCATTAAACTGTGTTTCTCTAACATTTCATTTATAGTTGTTTCCTGGTCTATCAAATATCCTTTACTCTGATCTCCTCCGATCCTCATACCCAGGAACGTTTCAATCTTTCCCAAATTCTTTAGCTCCAGAATCTCCATGTCTCGAAAAAAAAAACATTCTACCAAGTCCTCACTGGTTCCTGTCACCTGTTAATCATCAACGTACACTCCTGCTAGTACAGTTCCTGCCGAATTTGTACGTACGAACACACAAGTGTCGGTCAAACACTGACGAAAACCCATTTCCAGCATAGTCTTTTGCAGAAGCTCGGAGCACAGCCTCCCTCCCTGTTTAGGCCTTATCGATTCCGTTTCAATTTTAAAGTTAAATCATTTTTCGGTGCGACTCCGATTTCTGCCAATTCGGTCGTTTGCTTTCGCCCTACCCTGGGGTATTTGAGGTATATCTCGTATTCGTTTTTCGTCAGCGCCCTCGTGTATGCGCTAGAAACATCTCCGAGTCTCGCAGGTACGTTCCAGATCTGCGACATCACTGAAATGACATTCGAATTGTTAATATCCATCTATTACCGTCGAAAAGGTCATCGGGAATTTCCCCCGAGCACTTGTATGTTAGAAACCAGTCGCGCTTTGTAACACTCAACCGTCCCATCGGCTTTTAGTTTTGTCTTGTAGACCCACTTGTTAGGCAGTGGTGCGTTTCCTTCCGTCTTACGGACCAGTTTCCACGTCCCGACCTCCTCTAGAGACTTTCATTCGGCTTCTTTAGCCCTATTTTGACTGATCCGAATTTTCGCTGTCGCGTGCCTGCCTGTAACTGGTTGGGTCAGGCACATATGTATTTTTTTAAAAAAATCCACAACCGCATAAGCAAAAAGTAAATCTTCTCACTTTCTGTCGAGACAGTCTTGTCTTGTGTGCCCTCGATTTGCTCGGCATCTGTCTCATCATTTCCAGTGTTTTCTTCGGCCGGGTTGCTGCTTTCCTTGGCCCTCTTTTGTTTTTGTTTCTTCAATTCGAGAGCTGCAGCATTCGGAGTTTACTCCCAGACGTCCTTCATTCACCCTTATCTGGTGTCCTCTTTTCGTTTTCCTTCGAGCTTCCTTTTACATTTCCACGTTTCGCCATTTCTTGTGCAATGTTTTCTAGCTTGGCCTCCTCTTCGCACTCCAGAGTGTGGAATAGGGATATCTGGTTGCTAACGTCTTCTGTGAGCGTCTCAAACTGGCTCACATGCCTGGTTGTCGTTACAACTTCGGCCTCATCTTGTATCCCTTGGGTTCGTCATTTTCCCTAATATCAAAGCTCTTTCAGCGTGCTTTGCAAAGGACTTCTTGCTTGGTTCTCGCACGCCATACACGGCGACCCAAAAACAACCACATCATTTTCAATTGTTGACTTGTCCTTCTGCATTTGTATGGGCGAGGCCCTTTTAACCTCGTCGGACTGCGGTTGAGTATATAGGTGGCATACTCAGCTGCGTCCGACCAAAACATAAGGGTTAACCCGTAGCCAAAACATGCACCGACCCATGTTGAAAATGGTTCGGTTCATGCGCTCTGCTTTGCCATTCGAGGCCGGACTGCCAGCATCGGTAATCTGACGTCGGACGCCAATCTGCTTGCAACAGGTCCACATTACGGTATTGACCGCCTCCATCCGTTCGTAAAACGTGCACCCTGCAGTGGAACTCATTCTCGAGCCGCACAAGGAAATATTTAAACATTATTGCTGGTCGATCTGTTTATCGGGCAGCGAAAAAACGCACGTAATTAGAAAAATGGTCACCAAAAAACGGTTTCCACGTCGGTCGCGTGGAGTGATAGGGTCGTTAAGGTTGCTGCATATCACTCCACTGACTCGATCAATCGGAGAATTTCTTCCACTATCAACTTTCGACTGCTTTTGACTTGGCCGCTTTCTCTCGGCACAAGTCAGGCAGTTTGGTCGAGAGAAATCCGTGATTTTTATCCCAGATCTGGGGTATTTAGCAAGCCTCTCAACCGAGTCGTATACTAGATGCCCCAGACGTGCGTGGAAATGATGCAACGTGCCTTCGTGCACGTCGTCTTGTGCTCCTTCGCTGGACACACTCACCACCATGTCTGCAATTTTTTTGACACTCATTTTGGCCGATCTGCCCGTAAATTCGAAACAAAAACAGACACGTCCATTTGAAACATGACTTGGTTGCGAAATATATTCTGCATCTCTGCGCCATCATCCGTCAGCATGCAACCTTTTTTTGCGCAAGCAACCAAGTGAAATCAGGTTTTTGGATAAGTGTGGTGCAAAGCGGACATCAGTCAGCACGATGCATGCACCCACATTTTAGGCACTTCTTAGGGTCACTTATCAATTTCGACGCATATCGTGCCCTCATCCGGGAGGGATAAGCTTTCATTTTGCCTGCATTCAACCGCGTCTTCCAAAAGGCTTTCATCACACACTAAGTGACGGTTGGCTCCACTATCGATAATCTACAAGCCTTCATCAAAATCTGCACGTTCTCCTGATGGATTTGCTGCTTTAGCATCTCTTTCTGTGGTTGCCGGCACAAAACGATGTTCCGATCCTGCATCGTTTGCCCTTCCCCTGCTGTTACTGCCCCTTTTTGACCTGGGTCTTCTGTTTTGCTGCGGCCAATTACGCCGAATGTGTCCTTCAGATCCACATCCGTAACAGGTCCTTTTTGGTCAACTGTATTTACGAAAAATCTGCCGGGTCTTCTCGCCCTATTACCTTCTTCATCAATTTCTTGCGCCCAGGCGATCAACTCTTGTACATGCTGTAAATAGTCTTGACAGTAAAGGTTGTACCGTACAAGCAGTGCAAATTTCAACTTCGGGGCCCCATATTTAACTTTTTTTTAACAATAAGTTGCTCGTTTGAGCCACGTTCAAGTGCGAGAGTCACTAGGTACAGTAAATGTTCTGTCCACGACCGTCTCGGATCATTTTCCCCAGCGAAACGCATTGCCACTTGATGGTGCGTTATGTTCACTTTGAACGCATTAAGCATCTGATCCAGTACGAAATATAACGTCTGAGTGATTTGCCAGCAAGTGCTCACGTTCGTTTGAAAGTAACTGGCGGCAACTCCTTCCAAATGCTCGCTCAACTTATTCACCTTTAGCAGGTCAGTCCTTACGAAACCGGAAGCCATCTCCGCTACCTCCATCGCTTCGATAATGGGGTAGGCCCACCGTTTGAAACCAGAGCCCAAACCTGGGTATAGTTTTTTTCCAGCGGAATTCGATATGGATAGTCTGGTTTTTTTAACCCCTTCAAGATTCGATTCTTGCATGGATCACTTGAGCGCATGATGTGTTGGAATAACGAAGTGGTAATGACAAAATGAAATGTCCGGTTAAGCAAAGTTACATTGACATCTATGCACAACCTTTTCAAGTTTCAAGTTAGGAAATTTAGGTTAATATTTTTTAAATTTTATAATATACTTTTACTTTTACCAGCTAGCAGTCAGCGCGACGCTAAAGACAGCACTTCCTCGTCTCATCTTTTCACTTTTGTACTAACATACCAAACGTGACCGCGTACCCCTAAGTACTAATCGGTTTAGATGCGCGGACTTAATAAAAGCATTTTCCTACAGGTTATGAACCCAAGGTTCACGGGGCTGAAGTTGCGTCACATGAACATTGCCACAACTTGCTAGGCCAACACCAGGCGTCTCATCTTAAAACGGAGCCCCTACTTAGCTTCAATATTTATATATATGTTACATGTACAGTCGGGGATTTTATCAATGCACCAAGAGAAGAGAGATCCTAATAATGTTGATGACGTTTTTTATGTGATGCGGTGGAAAAGGAAAGCCCTTCATTGTTCATAGAGCACAAAGCCGTTTTCCTGTTGAAGTGGTCATAAATTCCGTAGAACCTAATCCCCCCTCCAAATAAAGACCCAGGCAGAGGTGCCCATGTTTAGCTCGAGCAACTTATGTCTTTTCTCTGTAGAATAACCCCCATTTCTGATCGCCCTCCGCGCAAAGAACAATCTTGGTCTTTTATCTTACACAAAATCCTTCCTCTAATACTTCCACGAACTGATTCAAGCGATCCTCCGCTATCGCGTCGCTTAAACTTCCCTTAAATAAATTAGCGAGCGTACAATAATCAAATTTGGGATCGCTCTGAAAAAAAATATTTTTTGCGAATTGTGCCTCAAAATTTAATATTTTAACCCAGCATGAATCAATTATTTCTGGAAATAACTCGGTAGCCAGATTATTTTATTAATAATTTTAAATGAAAAATGAAAGTAAATATTCACTTGTGTATCTGTATTATAAAAAACACGACTTTGTAATTCCCGTTCAGCTGTCAAATTGGCAACATCTCAGGTAATTTATTTTGTTGTCTAGTAACTAGTAGATCAAAATTACTTAGACTCGCACGGCTTCACAATCGTGTAACGTTTCGAGCTAAGTTACGATAATTTCGTCCATTCAGCAGACAGATGAAATCCACATAAACCAATGAATAGTTTGAATGGACTAGGCGGTGGTGTAAAGGGTCCTTAAAGATGTCTGAAAAACATAAATGCTGACCAAAATATCAGTTTTGCGCGGAAAATCTGAATGTCTTGTTCCGGTTTCATTCGAAAAAACATAAACGATGACTTAACTATATCGAAAACAGCTTTTTCGGCGAAAAATATGAATGTTGGATACGTCTTACGAATCACTCTCATTTTGACGCCAGCTAGGTGGTCGTGCACAGCCTTCTGTAGCTCATCAGAATCATCAGAATGGTATTGCTTTTTCCTCACCATAGCGGAAAAACCTGGTGTGTCGAGCAATCCCCAATCATGGCACGCGCAGCAAAAATACTGGCATATAATTGTCAAGCTGGTGGCGCCTCCGGTAAACTGCTGAACTGCCGGAAACCGCTGTGTTACGTTACTCATGAAAGTGGATGGGGCATTTCTCCGTGAGCTGTACTATTAATTGGAAGAGATAGAGAGCAATCAGATAGATCTGGCAAGAGATCTGGGACTCTATGACAGAGTTTTGGAGATAGCGTACTGGCCGTGTATCCCAGGGTTGAAGTCGTGGAGACAAGAGGTGAAGGCAAATACCACTGCCATGCTACACTTGCTGACGTGTTTTAGCCATTCTCATAAGCTACTAAAAATATTATGCCCGGACATATACATGACCTTACGAAGATTTGGTGTAGACTGTGCTCGAAAGCAGTAATATAGGAAGCTAACCAATTAGGTTCATTCCTAAGAAAGCATTTCCAAGAATGGGGCGCAAAGTCGTAGTTAAGGGAAGCTCCAAAAGGCGCTACCAGCAATAGCACCCAGAAATGGACGAAAATACGACGACAAGACCAGCCGATTCTACGGCTCCGTGACCCTAGTAGACGTCAGAGCTTTGACAAGATATTATTGTATCCGCGCATATATGGGACCCCGATAGCTACGTTGATGGGAGTGATGCAGTACATACAAAGTGATGCCATCCTGGCGGAAATCCAGCAAAATGTAGAAGCGGATAACTGCATACTGTCCTATCTAGCGCTAATCAGAAGACTGAAAAGAGATAGGTAAATGCATGGACGGAGCTCACCCAGTTTCATGACGGAGGTGGTGGCACATGGATCAAGGACACAAGTCACGGACAGTAACAAGGGTAACGTCAGCTTAACGAGATGGGGAGTCTACAGCACACCAAATTTAATTGTACTAATGACTATCTAGAGAATTTTTCCCCATCACGTCGACTGTCTGTATCGTACGAAGAGCGAGCTAAAATAAAATCTC
>MIQA02023449.1:0-25195 GCA_001887855.2 Sclerospora graminicola
ACTGGCTTCTGCCGAGAAAAGGTACCGATACTGTGCCTCCTCAGACTCGCCCCCAGATCGCTGATACTCCTCTTCCGAGCTGGTCGCGTCTGACTCTCGGGCGACCATGCGGACGGCCCGGGCCGTCCTGGTAGATGGCGGCCGGCCTCCTTGATCCGCGTTAAATCGGGACTTGAAACGGCCGGTTCCGACTGCCGCCTTGGGGCCTCGCTTCTTCGCTCTTAGGTAGGTGCGCAACGTCAATTCCAGCTCCGTGGTATTCTTCAACCGCAGTAACGCCAGCTGGTCTGCCAGCTCCCGATCGTCCAACGTGCTGATGAAATGTTCCACATGTTCACGGGCGGCTTCCGACCGGCTGGCATCTTCTTTAACGGGGATATCCGCTCTCATGCCAGCGACATTTAAGCGATGGAGATACTCCAGGGGGGTCTCATCCGCTCGCTTCTTGGTGTGAAAATATTGTCGCGCCGCTGACATTCCAGCTCCGCAGTATTGTTCCTCGAACGCACCGGCCAATCCCTCCAATTTCCTCGGGTTTCCCGGCTGAGCTGTTGGATCCAGTGTTTCGCTGGTCCCTTCATCAAATCCCCGAAGATCAGGCATTTCTCATAGTCCGACGTCCGGTCTCTGAGAAATGCCGACTTCGTCTTGCTCAACTATCCTCGGGCCTGGTCTCGTCCGTGTCGCGTCCGGTGAAGTCTTTCAGCTCGGACGTGGCCGACATTCGCACCCTCGTGATCGCTCCCGAATCCGCGTCAAACGCTTGGGCCGAGGCCATATGGGCTCGGCGGGCCATCCCCAGATCCAGGTCATCCGGATCGTAATGGTACTTGGCCGACCTGACGGATTCCATATCCACGTCGCTGAGAGACAGCTTCCTGTTCGTTGGCCGACGTCCGGTCCGGCGACCTGTCTGACGGCTCGGCGGGGCGGCATGGGGTTCACTTTGCTTGGACTGCACCGACTCCATATCTTCATCGCTCGGCTCCCTCGCATAGTACTGGACTGGTTCGGACGCCTGCGTTCCACGACGAGCGGGCTGGTCCGGTGACTTCGGACTGCCGCGGCTGGCGCTCAGCCGACGTTGCTCTTCCAAGTATCGCTCCATCATCGCCGAAAACATGTTTTGCAGGTGATCCGGCACCTGAGGAGCGACTTGAGGGGCGACTTGAGGGGCGGCTTGAGGGGCGATTTGAGGGGCAGCTGGGCTGCTAGATTGGAATTCTTTCTTAATCCGCCCATCCGCGTCCTCGTCTTCCTTCTTCGGTTCTGGATCCGCCGTCGCTGTCCGCCAGGCCCGTACGCTGTACTGGCCGGCGTCCTTCCGCTCGGGCGTACCCGGATCCTCACGTCCTCCAAGTCTCATGGCTGTCGCCACACGCGCTGCTCCCCTTGGGCCAAGCGTCATGCGGGTGATACCCACCGATGAATCAGATGAGTCCGCCTCCGAGGGGGCAGACTCGTACTGCGAAGAGCCTGAGTGTATACCGGCTGGTTTGCTTGTCGCCGGCGGCGTGGACGGCGCCACTCCAGTCGTAGCTGTCATCTTTTTCGACGGCGGGGAGCAACCCACTAGCGGTACCAAGTGGTCGTGCAGGGCGCTGGACGCCTCCTTCAACTTGTCCATCTTCAGATCAAACAACTCGTTCGGATCAAACACGCCGGTGTTAATGCCGGCTTGTTTGAGTTGATCAAATAGTCCTCTAATAAGGGACACGTGGCCGTCTGAGAGAGTTGGGGGAGAGACGGGACCTTTCAATCCGCCTATGATCTTCGGCCGTGTTATTTTCAGCACCTTATCCGTCCGCAAGAATTGCCCCAACTCGTGAAGATGGAAAGCACGCTCCAAATCTATATCTGTCGATAGGCCGTCCTGCTTCTCTTCTTCCTCTTCGAAACGCGGTTTGTCTTTGTGGGTCGGATAATCCAATTCCTGCCAATCCGGTTTCTTTAGGGGTAGGGGGGCCAGATCGCGACTTGGTCCCGATCCGGCCGGCTTCCCACTCCGGTCGTATCCGACTTCCGCTTTTTCTTCCTTGATTTTTCTTTTATATCCATAATATGCATTTGTTCGTTAGGATCATGGTCGGAACCATGATCCTTCCTCGGACTATGGCGACTTGCACCATAGTTCGATCCGGCTCCATCCGTGTAGCGGCCGGCACTGCAGTAAGTAGTACCGTAATCCGCCCCCGGCGGAGCCTCTAGGGGAGTAACTTCTTCTTTAATGTCAACCTCGAACTCCCCCAATCCGAGGCGACCATCGCATCCTTCCATCTTCAGCAGCATAGGGGGCGATATGCCTTCCCCCAATGCAACCGACACAACATCGTCAACAAATTTGACAGGTTTAGGTCTTTCGCCCGCTAGGGACTCGCGGTGATAACCAGGGTCACCAAGAGATCCGGGCACGCGCACCATTGTGGTGTAGTCGCTCTCAGAAAATCTTCCTGAGACGCGAACACCCACGGGGGTCCCAGACGACTGACTACCGGAGGGGGTACTCCGTCCATCCGAGTCATGATCCGATCCGGCATCAGCCCGGCTGGATCGGTCGCTTCCATCCGCTTGATCGCGACTGCTCGAATGTTGCATGTTAAAAGCTCACCTTATGTACCCGTCAGTACTGGGTGGTTAGCTCTCTTGATGGACCCTAGGGCGAAAAGTGTAAATCCGTCCAATAGGGAGATGAAGTGTAGGATAGGGGTAGCTCCTGGGCGGAAATCGTCACCGGGGAGCTCGTTGGGTAATATACTTGAACTTTGTATAGTGCCGGCTGGGCCGAGAATAGTCGATCGGCCAGCTAAACCAATAGGAAACTTGAAGTTTGTATAGTACCGGCTGGACCGAGAATAATCGATCGGCCAGCTAAACCAATAACAATGAAGGGCGAATCCAAATGTGTATCCACAGAAGGCCAAATGTCACCACTTCCCAATACTTGATACCGTGTTCAAAACACGGGCGACTTGAGGTGAGTATACGAAGTCGCCGCGACTCCCGGTCAGGGGACTTCCGGTGGGTTAACTTAACCTTCCCCGGGCAAACCAATAACAGCAAGAGGGGACCTTGTTAGCCCTCTGCCGTGAACCAATAAAAGCGACTTGCGTCTAAGAAAGCGAAACGTATACTGATTTATCCTATGTCCAATACTCCCTTTGTGTAACCTACCTCAAATAACACGGCTGACCAGTCATGTACCTTACCCAACGCAACCCGGCTAACTCCGACTTTGTGTACCCGCCCGGCCGGTACACCGACCCCCAATAGTACCAACCCGGCCGGTACATCGAACCAATCTGGTACCAGTCCGAATGGTACATTGTACCCGGCCGGCTCAGCCGGATAGCCACCCATCCGCGCCCCTCGGCCGCTGACGATAGCAATTCCTTGGCAGCCTCTCTTACGATCCAGGTGCCTACTCCATCCACTAGAACAATCATCTTCTTTCAGGCTCCCTTCACTCCATCCTTACAAACAATCCGCCATCTCGGCCGTCCGCCATCCGCGTCTCGGCCGTCAAACATCTGTGGTCTTCCCGTCTACTCAGCCCGCCTGTCCGACTATCCACGCCCCTTGTCAGGCCCGCCGGTCCGATTTCCAGCTTGGCGCCGCCTGGCCGCTTGTAGACTTCCTCGGCGACGACTATCCGGCGCCCACACCCTTGGTCCATATTTCCACCAATCAGAATGCGCCCTTTGGAAAGTACTTTGCATTATTTTATAAGTCGCTTCACCACAGAGGCACTCATTCAGGTTCCTCGAGAGACCAAGTTCTACATGATGCGCGCGGAAGCTGCGAGGTGACAACGCGAAAGATTATGTTCGCGGTGATGTTCATCAACAAGGTAATGTTGGTATTTTATTCGGTTATGCATTTGTGATGCTACGGATCATGAATATTGGATGGTGGTTGACGAGGTTTTTACGTTGGGCAGAAGGGCTACAATCCGAATGAGACGCACAGAGTAAGTGATGAATTGCATGGTACATGGAAGGCGCGCATGATGCACGTAGGAGATTGCCGGCTCACAGACATTGTTCGAACGACGTACTAGTGATCTTGGCTGGATATAAAACCAGATTTTTGTGTAACACTTGTACCCAAGACAAAATATGCGTAACAAGTTCCCTTGGACAAATCGCATGATGGTCACCGCGCTGCTTGAAGTCGTCCACTGCGACATGATGGGACATATGCATGTGTCCTCGTACGAGACGGTAGAATATGCTGAAACTTTCGTCGACGACTACTCCAGACTCATTATGATCTACTTTATGAAGTCCAAGTCGGAGATTCTCATGTATTTACCGGAACCAGCGTAACTATCGCACCAAGTGCATCCGCACCGAACAAAGGAGGCGAGTACGAGAACCGCAAGTTTGACACACTCTGTTAGTATCAAGGTATCACGCACCAGCTCACAGAATGGCATGGCGAAGCTGATGAATCGCAACATTGGCGATGCCACTCATTCGACGATAATCCACAACAAAATGGATGACAGGTGGTGGGCAGACGTGATGGCTGCGGTCGCCCACATGAATAATTGGATCCAAACCATAGTGCAACCAGGTCACTTACCATTCGAGATCTGCTTCTAGACTCGCGCCTTGCTCGGGCACCTGCGTGTAATTAGGTCGGACGATTTTGCGCACATCAACATAAGCAAGCAAGTGGTGGACAATCGAGTCAAAAGCTTTTCGGTGCGTGTTGGTGGAATACTCGGAGACGACAAAGGGCTACTGCGTGTAGAACAAGGACCCAAACAAGTTTGATGTAGCGAGATATGTGGTACTGCAAGCGACGGAACGACCGCAAATCACGCAGGTCGTACCGGATAGAGAGCGAGTTATGGTGCTGCAAGATAACGACGACGATGTAATGACGACAACTGTCGCTGCCCCCACGGGACCGCAGCTGGGTAATGGTGTTGGCGATGCAGGTCCACGTGAGGACACGAAGAAGCATGCCCAAGCCCAAATGCCGATGCAGCAAGTGCCGTCGTGTCCTCCAATAATATATGCGCTACACTCAAACAACTTAACAAAACACCTTCTGCAACTAGTATTGTTTTCATCGTCCTGTCGCAGCAATACCCGCACGAGCAGAGAGTTGACTTGTTCCAGCGGCGAGTGATCCAGCTGCGGGTGACAGCGACGAACTTATGCTCCGCCAAGTGAACACTGTCATAGTGGGGAGAGATCGTCGCAGCAACAAAGCAGGTCGACCTGAGCCGAAGCGACTGCTGCCGTCGCCTATGCAAGTCAACGTTGAGAGCGAAGTGCCGGCGTCGTTCCAAGCCACGATGCAATCCGCGGATACCAAAGACTGAAGGAAAGCAGTACGACGAGAGTAGGTATCACTAAGTGAAAATGGCGTGGAGAGCTTGTGCAACTTCGCAAGGATGCTCATGTGGTTGGATGCAAGTGATTTTTTGCTCTTTTGCGCCATGAGGAAAGTGAGATTGTGCGATTAAAAACGAGAGTGGTTGCGCAAGGGCTTAGCCAAGTGTTTGGTGTGGACTATAACGAAATGTAGTTACCGGTTGCGACGCTCAACTTGATCCAAATCCTACTTGCTCTGTATTGCCAGCTGGGTACATTGTAGACCAGTGTGACGTGGAGATTGCGTTTCTTCACGGGATGCTGAAGGAGCCCATCTACATGCGCGTGCCAGGTGGTGTCATTCATGAGCCTCGTGAGGAGTGCTGCCTGAAACGCATTCTGTACGGTCTTAAGCGGGCCTCAGCTTTGTGGTACTTCACCGACACGGAGATCATTAAGCGATTGAAATCATGCCGTAAGTGACCCGTGTATCTTTGTGAAGCAAATTGAGATCATTTCGTCCTCACAAGTCTCTATGTCCACGATCTGCTTAACGCTGCCAAGCAGCAGAGCCACATCCTGGAGGTGAAAGACCACCTTAAGCGCTACTTTAAGATGAAGGACACGGGGCCTGCAAAGTTTGTAATTGGCATAGATATCGAGCATAATGTGGATAGCAGGATCATTAACGCTCCAATACAATTCACTCCACGCATCGAGAGTCACTGTTTCATCATTGTCATTGTATATGATACTGAGCTCGAGTGTTCCCTTAATGTAGCGCACGATGCGGATGGTACACATCCCGTGGCTTCTCCGCAAAGAGGCTGAAGAAGCTCACCACGTACGCAATGTCGGGAAGAGTACCCATCGCCAGAAATTACAGTGCTCCGATCAGCGATTGGTATGGGCGTTGGGACATGCGCTTCTGCTCCGATAATAACGACTCAACGTCGAATTTAGTCATGAGCTACACAGTTTGACGACGGGCGCGGCGTCGGCTTGGTTGTACGTTTCTACCAGGTGGCGCAAATGATCTCCACATAAGCCGGTCCACAACAGGCTTGTACTCACGACGAACGGTAGTCCTGTCCAAGCTCCAGCGCACGTAGCACTCCGAACTGTAAAATTCGAGTATGCCTCCATCTCCATGTGGCACAAAGAGGAGGTTGGACATGGTCAAGAACAACCAACCGCAATGCGCACGGACGACAAGAGCACCATCGCCATGCCAAAAACGTTGGTTACAGAGTGAGGTCCAAGCACGTGGACATCCAATACCACTTTGTCTGTGGTCAACTCGCCGATGGTGCCTTTGACTTATAGTACGTGCCGTCGGCTTCGCAGCTGGCAGACTTCCTCACCAAGCCCATTGAGGGCAAGACCTATATGCGTGTGTGGCCTGGAAAATATGAGTTGAGGGGAAGTGTTGCGGTTGAAGCGCCTGTGTCAACTCGTACGCAGACGTATGTCCTAATGCAGCGTCCAGATGCAGCGCGTGCACTGTCGCAGGTTTGGACAGAATAACAGTTTTGTATAAATTGCATATACACATAGAATCCGGTCCGAGGTTTGAGAACTTCGGATCTGAAATAGCTTAGATAACCCGTCGATCGTGAACCCTTGCTGAATACACTCACTCTTCATTTTTCTCGCTATCAAGAAGAAGAGTAACGGACAACGCCAAATGTCTACCTAACAATATTATGGGCCTCTGTCTGGCGTGGATCATCTAAATCTTGTCTTTTTACCATTTTAATGTTTAGCATGTTCCGGTGGAAGAATAAAAACCAAAACGACAAATTTTTCGTTTCCAGTGCCGTTTCCAATGCACCGTTGTAGATGCTGTAGTGATGGCTAGCGCTAAATAGATAACGATTCAGCAACAGCAATTCATATCAGGAGGCAGGGTTTTGAGTTATTTTGCAATTTACCCGCGAATTACTGTGGTAGTCAAAATCTGAATACTTTGGGCATTTAGAGAGCGAAAATACCTTCATTTATAGCCAATTACAAAAACTGTAAAGAGATAAAATTGGTACAGTCGTACTAGTATTTTCTAATACTTGATTATCGTCGAATGTCAAACCTTTTAATGCGACATTAACCTTCCTAGAACTTGCCAATCATGAGCGTAAGAGAGCTAGACCTGACTTGGGCATACGACTACCCTGGCTTGATGCTGCCCTGATACGCATGTTCACAAATACTTCTGGATTTTCAAACCACGGGAGTTGTACTCCAACCGCTGTTAGTGCCGCCACAAAGTGAGATCTATAACTGAACTTGAACACAATCTTGCTCGGGCACCTTTGCGGTGAACACACCAACCATGCAGGGGCTGATCACGAAGCTCATACAGCTACTGGTGAATGTTATCGGTTCCGTAAAACTTCTCCAAACCTGAATTCTTGCTCGGTCGTAGAACCTTTGGATCTAAGACACTTGTCTGGCTCACAAAACCCACGTCAGGATCACCAGTGAAGAGAAACACGACGCTTTCTCGCTTTGGGATGGAGACAATGAGAAGCTCAGCCTTGAATAGATACTTGTGCCGTCGGCGCATGTCGTCCACCGGTCTCGGATTGGACACAACTGTGGTCCGGAGCGTCGACTTCGATCGCGCCATTACCAAGCGCTGGGTAAATTGCACGTTAATTTTATGAGCAGCCCCAGCACGTACCCGCGCTTTATTGCACGGTTGAACTAATGCTCGATGGAATGGTGGCCTTCGTCGAGCCGGGCGGGGATCGGAAACACTGCCACCCATTGAAATAAATCATTCTTGAAGTACGCTGCCACCATATCCAACTCGCTGCTCGTGGTCCATCGCTGAGCAGCCAGAACACACACATTTCTTTCTTGTATTCATCTTAAGACGACGCATAGTACATATCCTTCGCTCCACCTTGCTCAAAGCCACCATGTGTTTCTTTACATTTATCATGACGTGGAAGGGGCATATCAGATATTCCGGTCTCTGGGGTCCACTACATTGCCCGCAGCATTGTAGAGTGCATCGTTAGCATGGGTCATGATAAGAGCAATCTCTGGAAGCCGGTCGGTGTATTTCTTTTTGACGTCTAAGAGGATGGTGGGCGCTCTCCTACACATCATCGTCGTGGGTCGAGACGTGATGAAAGCCGCACGATTTGCGAAACATTTTTCATCCACATAAATCATGTCGAACAACTCTTAATGTGATTGGAGGCTGATCGATTTTGTTCATCGTGCTTCCCATTACATTCGATGCTGATAGAACTCGAAAGGTAAACTAAATCCTTCGAAAATAATCAAAGGATACAATTTCTAAACGTTTATAACAAGAATTAAACAGGAAATATTCCAAGAGGTGACTCAAATCCAAAACATTTGTCAAAAGGTGACACAAATGGTTTAAATGGTTTTTAAATATTTTGCAAGGAAGTTTATGGTAAAGTACGACTATGTTATGTACTGTGCTTTAATAAAAACAATTGGGTTTCAATTTAATTTACTTAAATAGTCCACTTACGGCGTCATTATTACACTTTCATGATCTCGAATGTGTCATCTTCAACAAAGTAATACCGTTAGCGAGTCTGACTTCTGGCCTTTGGATGCATTATAAATCCTGTCAGGATAGATGGATGTAAGCGCTGGGTCGATTCGACCTGCTGTATCAATGAGAATATGCTGTTCCATCTTACACGTACCCGTCGCCCGCCTCCCGATTGCATTCGGGATAATGTCAAAACCTGGTTCCCTTCTTCCCACTCAATGATCCACCAAGGCCGAATATTATCCCGCACGAGTCGTACAATCTCTGCGGTTTGCGCAGGCGACACGCGATTACAAATGACAGCACGACACAATTGGGCAAGCAAAAGGGGCGCCGTTTCCGGACGCACAACCATTTCTAACGCCCCGCCGTCAATAATGAGCACAATTTCCTTTTCACAGCCATTAGCCAATCCTTTGGCAATATTGAGATATTCCCGTGTCGCGGCACTTAATTTTGCAGGTATGACACTTTCCACTTTCATCTGGACACGTCGTTGTATTCACAATCACTTGCTGGATCGAATTTTCGATTAACGAATAGGCGTACAAGATATTTATTGCCGTCTCCTCTTTATCACCCGTAAACATCCACACTTTAATTCCTTAAATTGCTAAACACTCACTAGAGCACGCCGGACTTTGACTACTTCCACTCCTGCATCCACCGCGAACTTTTTACCGGTCGTTAGGGTTCTGGTTCAATTCAGAAAAAGTGACACTTTATAATAATAATAATAATAAATAATAATAATATAATAATAAAATAAAATAATAATAATAATAATAATAATATAATAATATAAGGGTAGTCTATTTAGTCTTAACTATTAGCTACTATAAACTGTTGCACTCTAGTTTTTAGCTTCGGCTCAGGGTGACCATTCGTGGAGTCGGGTGGGGTACCTCGATGTCTAAACACCGTTCTGGACGGTGGCGCTGGATGAATGTTGTAGAAGCACTGAAGACATAGAAGGAACCGTATACCATCCTCTCGATAACTTGGAATTTTGCTCTCGTATTCCGCGACAGCAAATAACTGAATTTTGCAATGCGACCATATTGTATCCACATGATCCCATTGCGAGTATGACCGTCCTTCGAAAATCGTCCGATTCCGTAATTGCCA
Source organism: Sclerospora graminicola (assembly GCA_001887855.2). Classification (NCBI taxonomy): domain Eukaryota; phylum Oomycota; class Peronosporomycetes; order Peronosporales; family Peronosporaceae; genus Sclerospora; species Sclerospora graminicola. The sequence goes on from MIQA02023449.1 coordinate 9,997, forward strand.
CATCCACACATGGGCAATACTACATATCCCCCACCAGACTCGTTGAAAGAGTCCTTGGTACGAAAGAATATCCATTCCGCACATTTTCATCATTGCCGTGTCTAAAAACGTAGTGTCCGCAGGCGCCGTCCGTTTTACAATTGCTTCTTGATACTTGTACACCACGTCTTCCTGAGATGCCGTGCCAGTCCACTGTTCAATGAGACGTTTCCAGAAGACCTGAGCCCTGGTACAGCTCATGATGTGTTGAACGTCCGTCTTGTTACTGTTGCAAACTTGATCTAATATACACGTGTCAGTACCTGTATGTTGGACAAAGAAGGTGTTTAGCTGTAGCGTTGTGAGACGATAAAGAACCCACACTTGATAATCCGACAAAATGTGATTGTTCTGCCAGATCTGCTTCGGGGATTGGTCCTGAAGAGTAATCCACCATTGGTCTCGGACGTGTTTTCGTTCCCACTTGTCTAAGACAGGCAGGAGGTCGTTGGCCATCGCTTGATAATACAACCGCTTACTGTTCTTTCTTAGAGACGCTGGAATTCGCCAAATTGAGCGAATATCTTCAACCAAAGACCATGGAAAATCATGTAAGTCGGAATGCGGCTTGCATACCACAATTTTTTTGTTTACCGTGATCCACTGAACAACAGCTGGGTCTGCTGACGAGCGAACAGTCCAATAAATTCCATCTTCTATCTGTTGAAGGTGCGTTTTGTGTGCTGTCCCCATATATATGCCTTCCACCCGTCCGTTGTCATTTTTTCTCCACTTGACGTCAGACAGAATTGAAGGACAGTGAAATAGAATTATCGAAGGTGCCTGTCCGATATATTGGCCTACTTCCACCCGGGGTGACGCTAATATAATGGCACACATCCATCTCTTTATCTTGGTGCAAGTATGCGATAATTGATCTGATTGTGGCACCTGCCAAGCGTACACAATATTAGAAATTCGTTTAATTCGTAAAGTAGCAATGGGTACTTCCGGAATCTTGTAGAACTTCCGACGTGATACAGCCCTTTCCAATCGAGCCAAGCTTCTTTATAAATATCCGGTCTGGCAAGCAGCCACCGGAGCGCATCTTCATCCTCTGAACACGTATTGCTATTGGTAAGGCTATCAACCCTTTACACATTTGTTCTCTTACACTTTGTTCCTTCTAAAATTGGAAATGCCAATAATAGTTGATTATTTCTGGAAATCCGAAAGTGAGAGCGGATACTGCATCTGCTTTAATCAATATATAAAAATAAAAAAAAAAATATTTCATAGTTATTAAAAAATACTGCGGCAGATAAGAAAAAAGCACTAGCTTTCTTGTATATCTTCAAAACTATAACCTATTGGACGGTTACCCGCCCCCCTTTAGTCATAAAGCACAAAACCGTATCTAAGTCGTAATTCCCATGAAAAGTGTTTAAAAAAAACATGTAAAATACTTAAAACCATTTGAATCACCTTTTGACGAAGTTTTTGGATTTGAGTCACCTTTTGGAATATTACCTTCACACGTCATTAAAACTCGAGAGACCAATAACCGCTGATTATTCTTTAGAACACAGCTAAGACATGTCCGGGACCTTATTGGGTTGGTCCGAAGGGAATGCCCTTAACACCACTACCCTGCGCTCACTAATAATGCTGTTGAAGTACCCGTGGACAATAGTGGGCGAGAAGCTCGATATCGTTGCTGTCGACAACCTGCTGGCATCTATGAAGACCTACCGTGCTTACGCCAGCAAGTGGACTTGCTGTTCGATGTGCGCGTCCAGCAGCAACAATCTCACCATGCGCTACCGAATTATGATATACAGCTCGAACACGTGCAGCAACTGTTAATGGTACCTCAATTTCATAATGTCCGATCCAGCAACATAGCCATAATTTACCTGTACGGTGCGCACAGCAATGCCGGCGCATTACCTCGTCGAAAGAAGATTCGCTTGCCAATTCCCCCGCAACCAAGAACTTCTCGCCGTAAGCGCTGCGGTGAGTGATGTGCCAATCATTCGTGTCTGCGACAAAGCCTGCACGCCTAATGCTTTTAGCCACAACGACAGGCACCACGCCTGCCGGACCCAATCCTCGTGACCGGTGGCTTTAAATTGCCACCACAAGTGTACTCGACTTGTTCGACTGCTTCCATGCGTCTATGAAGAGACTCATCTTGTCCTTGAAATACTTGTAGATAATGATGTCGACAGCTTGTAGATACGGCTTCAAAAGCCCCCAGGAATAACACAATAGAGATCCCGCGCTTCGCTCAGTACGCCTTTACTTCTTTTCCGAAATGGGCTCGCATAGGGTCCCAGACGATGTACTTGCGCTCCTGGGTCTAAAACAAAGGAAATGCTCGACCAAGCCACTTGAAGAGGATCGCCTGATTGACCCACGCCTTTAGCTGGAAAACGATCCAGCACCCGCTCACAGTGTTGAAAAAGGAACGTCTTCTGTTTCGCAATCAGCATCGTCGTGACCTTGCGGCCGTCCTTGATAACGGCAAGGATCGCCGCGATACGCATTGACTCGAAGCCAGTGCTATGAAGCACGACATGCCGATCTCCTCTGCGATAGACCGTCTTCATGCGAGGATCTTCGAACTAGATGGCAGTCTCCTCCATGAAGATAGTGTGATGATCTGTCACTTCTTCCATCTCGTCCTGTAGAAACGCCATGTAGGCTACCGCGCGTTTGACGAGCTCGTCGTCATCCAATGTAATGGGTTTGACACCTTTCGAAGCAAACGTTCATTCCGCGGCACGAAGTTGGGCACCCAGTGGTCAGAAGCGACGAAAGCGTTCACGCCAAGAGCGATATCGACCTCCTCAATACACTTTTGAGTCACCTTTCGTTTCGAACTCGTTGTTCCACCACCAGATCCAGAAGATCGTTCTCCAGGTCTCCAAGCACGGGCATCCGTGCATGCACCAGCAACGCGAAAACGTCGTTCGCTTGACTCCTAAATCCCGTACCGCAGACTCCACGAGCGACGACACATCTGAGGATTAATCCGCCAGCCTTGGTCCATGAAGTGAGCCGTGGCTCGTGAGGGAACACTGTCAGCGGCCAACAAGCGCTTCATCACCAAGCGCACGAAGCAGCATGTTCGTCCTGGCTGGATCCAGATCGAGTTGATCCAACGCCACCCAGAGCAAGCCGCTGCCGAGCTACGTAAACTTTCACAAATACAGCGGTGCAGCTACCACTACAAAAGAGGGCGAAGACGCGCTCATTGCTACAAATGAATCATTTTATCCGTATCGTGGGGAGTTGCCGACGCGCTCAAGCAGACCGTTTGCTGTCGGCTTTCTAACACGAATACGGAAGGACATGTCAACGTTGGCAATGACAGCGTCAGACATCCCACACAAGTCGGCGTCGTGATCACAGCCATACTTGATCGACTGACTTGCAGCTCCGAGCTCAAGCTGCATCAGGACGCTAACAAGTTGAATCAGTCCTGTGGTGTAGTCGCTCCCAGAAATTCTTTCTGAGATGCGAACACCCATGGGGGGCCCAGATGACGAATACGGAAGGACATGTTAACGTTGCCAGTGGCAGCGTCAGACATCCCCAAAAGTCGACGTCGTTATCACAGCCATACTTGATCGACTGACTTATAGCTCTGAGCTCAAGCTGCATCAGTACGCTAATAATTTGATTCAGTCCTGTGGTGTAGTCGCTCCCAGAAATTCTTTCTGAGATGCGAACACCCACGGGGGGGGCTGTTTAAAACGTGACAATTTTTGGACAGCTCCGGACGTGAGAGTGGATACTGTATCTGATTTTATCAATATATAAAAAGTAACAAACAAACATTTTCGATAATTCATAGTTTATTTAAAAATACTGGGCGGGAGATAAGAAAAGGCACTAGCATTTTTCTGGGATATCTTCAACTTATAACCTAATTGGACCGGTTACCCGCCCCCTTGTTAGTCATTAAAGCACAGTAACCGTATCAAAGTCGTAAATTCTCATGTAAAAGTGTTTAAAACAACATGTAAAATACTTAAAACCATTTGAATCACCTTTTGACGAAGTTTTTGGATTTGAGTCACCTTTTGGAATATTCCCTTCACACGTCATTAAAACACGAGAGACCAATAACCGCTGATTATTCTTTAGAACACAGCTAAGACATGTCCGGGACCTTATTGGGTTGGTCCGAAGGGAATGCCCTTAACACCACTACCCTGCGCTCACTAATAATGCTGTTGAAGTACCCGTGGACAATAGTGGGTGAGAAGCTCAATATCGTTGCTGTCGACAACCGGCTGGCATCTATGAAGACCTACCGTGCCTACGCCAGCAAGTGGACTTGCTGTTCGATGTGCGCGTCCAGCAGCAACAATCTCACCATGCGCTACCGAATTATGATATACAGCTCGAACACGTGCAGCAACTGCTAATGGCACCTCAATTTCATAATGCCCGATCCAACAACATAGCCATAATTTACCTGTACAGTGCCCACAGCAATGCCGACGCATTACCTCGTCAAAAAAAGATTCGCTTGGTCAACAAGCGCTTCATCACCGAGCGCACGGAGCAGCATGTTCGTCCTGGCCGGATCCAGATCGAGTTGATCCAACGCCACCCCGAGCAAACCGCTGCCGAGCTACGTAAACTTTCACAAATACAGCGGTGCAGCTACCACTACAAAAGAGGGCGAAGACGCGCTCATTGCTACAAATGAATCATTTTATCCGTATCGTGGGGAGTTGCCGACGCGCTCAAGCAGACCGTTTGCTGTCGGCTTTCTAACACGAATACGGAAGGACATGTCAACGTTGGCAATGACAGCGTCAGACATCCCACACAAGTCGGCGTCGTGATCACAGCCATACTTGATCGACTGACTTGCAGCTCCGAGCTCAAGCTGCATCAGGACGCTAACAAGTTGAATCAGTCCTGTGGTGTAGTCGCTCCCAGAAATTCTTTCTGAGATGCGAACACCCATGGGGGGCCCAGATGACTGACTGTCGGAGGGGGTACTCCGTCCATCCGAGTCTTGATCCGATCCGGCATCCCAGCCGGCTGGATCGGTCACTCCCATCACCTTGGGCGTGACGACTTGGATGATCCATGTTCGAAAAGCTCACCTTGTGTACCCGTCAGCACTGGTGGTTGCGCTCTCTTGATGTACCCTAGGGCGAAAAGTTGAAAGTCCGTCGAATAGGGAGACGAGGGCTAGGACTAGGGGTAGGGTAGCTCCTGGGCGGAAATCTTCACCGGGGAGCTCGATTGGCAATATACTTGAAGTTTGTATACTGTGAGGGCTGGACCGAGAATAGTCGATCGGCCAGCTAGAACAATGATAATAAAGGGGTAAATCCAAGCGTGTACGTAATAGGGAATCCGAATGAAACTCCGAATCTTCCACAGTAGGCCAAAACGTTACCACACTTTCCAATATGACATATAACCGTGTTCAAAACACGGGCGACTTGAGGTGAGTATACACGACGTAGCGACTCCCGGTCAGGGGACTTCCGGTGGGTTACTTTAACCTTCCCCGGGCAAACCAATAGCAGCAAGAGGGACCTTGTTAGCCCTCTGCTGTGAACCATGTGTGGTGTAGTCGCTCTCAGAAAATCTTCCTGAGACGCGAACACCCACGGGGTCCCAGACGACTGACTACCGGAGGGGGTACTCCGTCCATCCGAGTCATGATCCGATCCGGCTTGAGGCCGGCTGGATCGGTCGCTTCCATCCGCTTGATCGCGACTGCTCGAATGTTGCATGTTAAAAACTCACCTTGTGTACCCGTCAGTACTGGGTGGTTAGCTCTCTTGATGGACCCTAGGGCGAAAAGTGTAAATCCGTCCAATAGGGAGATGAAGTGTAGGACTAGGGTAGCTCCTGGCCGGAAATCGTCACAGGGGAGCTCGTTGGGTAATATACTTGAACTTTGTATAGTGCCGGCTGGGCCGAGAATAGTCGATCGGCCAGCTAAACCAATAGGACACTTGAAGTTTTATAGTACCGGCTGGACCGAGAATAATCGATCGGCCAGCTAAACCAATAACAATGAAAGGCGAATCCAAATGTGTATCCACAGAAGGCCAAATGTCACCACTTCCCAATACTTGATACCGTGTTCAAAACACGGGCGACTTGAGGTGAGTATACGAAGTCGCCGCGACTCCCGGTCAGGGGACTTCCGGTGGGTTAACTTAACCTTCCCGGGCAAACCAATAACAGCAAGAGGGGACCTTGTTAGCCCTCTGCCGTGAACCAATAAAGCGACTTGTGTCTAAGAAAGCGAAACGTATACTGATTTATCCTATGTCCAATACCCCCTTTGTGTAACCTACCTCAAATAACACGCCTGACCAGTCATGTACCTTACCCACGCAACCCGGCTAACTCCGACTCTGTGTACCGGTACGGCCGGTACACCAACCCCAAATGGTACCAACCCGGACGGTACACTGAACCCATATGGTACCAGTCCGAATGGTACATTGTACCCGACCGGCTCGGCCGGATAGCCACCCATCCGCGCCCCTCGGCCGCTGACGCTAGCAGTCCCTTGGCAGCCCTTCCTACGATCCCGGTACATACTCTTTCCACTAGAACAATCCTCTTCTTCCGGGATCCTTCCACTCCATCCTTACGAACAGTCCGCCATCTTGGCCGTCCGCCATCCGCGCCTCGGCCGTCAAACCTCCATAGTCCTGCCGTCTGCTCAGCTCACTCATCCGACTATCCTCGCCCGCCGACTTGGTTTCCAGCCAGGCACCGCCCGACCGCCTACCAGGGTGCCGGGCAATCCCAAATTACATCTTATTACTGGCCGGTCTGGGCATCCGGCTTAGGGTAACATTTCAGCCAATCCGATGCGAGCATCCATCATCATTAGTCCGTTAACTTCTGGAACACTTCACCACAGCCGCCCCTGAGCCTTGTCGCAGCCGCACAACGGTTGAGGCACGCGCTCATCACATTCCCCACACTTCGATTTTCAACGCCTCAATGTCTGATCGTAACAACGCCCCCATTGCTCCTGTGCCGGGCCACTCCCCAGTCAATACCCAGCTATCGGCCGTAGGACCGGATGCTCATCAGACCGGCCCAGAGCATCGCCCCGGGCAACCTGACCTGGCCGCTCTGCAAGCTCAAGTCGCTGCGTTGACCGCTCGCGTGGCCAGTCTAGAGCAAGCGAACACCGATTTAGCTGCGACCGCCCGGCTGGCTAGCCAGCAAGCAGACGAATCTCGGGTCCAGGAAGTCCTAGCGACTTTTCAGTCTCGCGACCGGATTGGCCAGCTGGAAAACGAGAACGCCGACCTTCTCCAAGCGAGAGATCGCCTCCGAAAACAGTCGGACTCACAGCGTGTCCAAAACCAGAAAGTCATGGCTGCCTTGAAAATCCAAAGTAAGTACCTTCCGCTTGTTCTGGTTCGCCTCCCGCTCATTCACTCCGTGTATGCTCTTAGACCAAAACGTCATGAACCTCCGTGTCCTGATGATCGAGTCTTTCCAGACTGCGCGTGAGTTGACGACGCGCTACGACGGCTATATCAAGCTCTCCCAACGGTTGGAAGGTGCGCAGCAGGAACTGGGCAAGTTGGAGGTTCGCCGGATCCGTCTTGCTAAGAAGCTAACCAAGTACCAGAAGGCGCTATATCAATCGGCCGATGCATCGGCCGACCTTAAGCGCCGGGTCCGGGAGCTTGAGGCCGCATACGCTGAAACCCAATCGGATGTGTGTGACGCCCGGGAGGCGTTCACTCGGCTTGCGGAAGAGCGTGCGGATTGCTTTTCTTCTCTCCAGGAAGATCGGGCTCGTCTAGCAGCTTCGGCGGCCCGGGTGAGAGGTCTCATGAAGGGTCCTGCTCCCATCCGGGAGGCTATCAGGCACCTCCTTGAATTGGCCTGTCCGCGGGACCCTGGTCAGGCCGCTTCCGCCACGCCCCTTCTTCCGTCCGCTGCTAATTCCGCCGCGGCCGCTCAGACAGCTGACGCGGGAACTCCCGCCCCTGGTCCAGCGACTGGTGATACGGGAAAAGTTTCTCGCTTACGGATTTGGAATACTACCCAGAACCCTAACCCGCCGCCAGCGCCAGTCAACCAGCAGGCGGCTTCTCCCCTGCCCACTGAAGATCCGCCTGGGCACAAAGGCAAGCGCCGATCCAGTCGGGTTGCGTCGCTTCAAGGCCCCGTGGCAGCCAAACGGCCCAAACGGTCCGCCGCGCCGGTGAGCGCGGCTCTGGTCCATGGGGAGAGCGGGCCGAGTCCTAGGCCCACTTCGATGTCGGCTCCACCGGCTTCAGGAAAGTCCCCCCGTCTTCCTCGCGCTGCCAGATCTTCGTCGAAGGCTCCGACTACTCCGGCTCTCCTTAGCGTCTCCCCTCATGATCCCCAAGGTCCATCCACCGCCTCTCCTGATGGAGAAGAAGCGTCTGGCCTATCGGGGCTGGATTCTGACGAGGCTACCACTGAGGACCTTGAGGAATTGCCTTCCCCAGACCCCTTCGCCTTCGACGAGAACGAGTCCAAGGAATCCTCGGAGGAGTCTCCTCCGTTGTGGATTCCCCGCCGGAAGGTCATGACGGCCCTCGAACTGGCCGCGGCGGTCCCTTGGTCAAAGGCGCAGTTGGAAGGTCTGCGTATCCAAGACCTCACTGGCGCCTTGGTCACCAAGTCGTTGACTCGTCCGCCGCTGTGGATTTTCCCACCGGCCCTCGCCGTGCCCAAGGCCGAGGACTGGAATGCCAAGCTTGTGGCGATTGGGCCGCTGAACGCAATTCTGTCACAGGAACCTTGGGCTATACTGGCGACAGAGATGCCGGACATCGGCCTGCCTCGTGCTGGCTGGTTCGCGGAATTGCGGGACGTCTGCAAGGAGTACCTCTCCCGGCATGGACAATCCATCTGGGAGTCAACTCATCACCTTTGCATTTCTGTTGCCGCCGGACGCGAATCTCCCGAGCTAGCCAAGTACTGGATCGACCGCAAGAACCGTCGCAAACGCGCGACTGAAGGCTGGGCTAAGGTCTGCAACTTCGTGGTCGATGGAATCCAACGCGGCCACTGCGACCTGGACATTTTCCTCCACCCGATCATGCTACATCTGGCCAACCGCCGCGTAGAGAAGAGCGGGATCTCGGCCGAAGGCGGGACTTGGTATCCAGGTTTGGGCCAGTGTCAGGTTCCCACTCTCCAAGCTTCTCTCGATGCGCTCGACCAGCAAGATCCATGGCGTAACCAGTTTCGGCAAGATCCCGATCGTCACCCTGGCCTCCGCGTACCCCGACTCCGGAACAAGTTTCGCTGAGCTTCGTCAAGGGTGTCCCACGAGGCTAGCCTTGCATACATCGTCTTTTTTATTTGTTACTGGCTGTTAACCTCGATAATACACTTTTCTTTCCATTTTTTACGTAAGTAACCGCTTGCTCATCTTCTTCGTCTGACTTCTCCCATCCGGCACCATACTGAATCGAAGACAACTCCGGAAAACCATTCCATCCGGCACCATACTGAATCGAAGACAACTCCGGAAAACCACTCCATCCGGCACCATACTGAATCGAAGACAACTCCGGAAAACCATTCCATCCGGCACCATACTGATTCGAAGATAACTCCGAAAAAAGACCGATCGGACCCGACTAGCTCCATCCACCGATTACTCGGCTGAGTGGTGTTATCTGGTCCGGCCGTGCCTGTTGCCCTGGGGTCGGGCGGACTAGTTCTCTGTCCCACCTTCTTCGTGGGTCTGCATAACCCCGAAGCGATTCCGGCTAGTCCGCCGGCGGTCGAACTCCCTCATTAGAGCTCCGCAATTTAAGTCTAGCTCGTCCACCCACGACTGCTCCTCGCAATTTTTCCACTGCACGAGAAACTCCCTGTGAATCCGCCCAAACCGGGTTTTCCGTCCGTTCCGGACGTCCAAAATTTCTTCTACCTCGTACTCGTCCGGGTCTAACGGCTTGTCCCAACTGTCCTCCGGCAGCAGAGCTTCATCGAAATCTAACCGGTCATTTTCCCCTGCAAGGCGTATATTCGGGCGGTCCGGGAAGTGCTTCGCCAACTTCAACTTGGAGACATGTACTATCGGGAAAACGCTGTATTCCGTACCGGCCGTGACCAGCTTAACTGCATGATCCCCGACCAGTTCTGCCACTCGGAAGGGGCCATGCCACATATGCGCCAGCTTCCGCGCATAGCCTTCCTTGACCCGATCCAGATACAGCCACACCCGGGAGCCGGGCTCGATGCCGTGTTCTCCGGCGCGGTCGTTGTTTTGGTCGGCGCGATCCTTGATTGCTTGTCGGAGGCGTTCGTTTACTTGTTCCCTCGCCAGTGAGTAGTGGCGCTGCACTCCCATCCTCCAGCGGCGAGCGTCTCTGTCCCGGCTTCTGGTGCACCCTATTGGTATAGCGGCTTCCAAAGTGGATCGGGGATCCCATCCGTAAGCCAGATAAAAAGGGGTGTCGCCCCTTACCCGGTCGTACGACGAGTTGAGAGCAAAGACCAGTCTCTCGGCATATTCGTCCCAGTCGCATTGGTCCGCCTCCACCACGTACATCTTGAGGGCTCTGGTTAGGGTCTGGACCATCCTTTCAGCCTTTCCATTCGCCTGCGGGCGGTAAGCCATAGTGGCGCTCTGCTTCTGTCCTAGGATTTTATTGAAAGCTCGGAATACGTCTGCCATAAATCCGGGCTCCCTATCGTGCCGGATGACCTCGCTCGCCCCGAAACGCCTGAACACACATTCTTCGTAACTTTGCGCAACCTGTTGGGCGGTACGGGTGGAACTAGCCTTTGCTATAACCAGCCCGGTAAACAAATCCGTCCAGATCAGCAGCTCCGTATACCCATTTCGAGATTTGGGTAAGGACGGGATATGGTCCATCGCGATAACTTGAAACGGGTAAGTGGCCTGTATGTTTCCAGGCGACCGTCCTCTGATGGTCGGCCGGCCTTTCCCGGTTTCGCAATCTGGACAGCTCCCCACGTAGGCCTGAACGCTACGGTAAAGCCCCCGCCAGTGGAAATGTGTCTTGACCTTGTGATATGTCCGGCCGATGCCCTGATGCCCCCCTTCCAAGCTCACATGGTAGTGATGGAGAATATCCGGCTGTAGAGTAACAGGTATGACTAGCCGAGCTGATCTATCTCTCTCGATCTCCGGCTGGTCGGCGTCTCGGTAGAAGAACAGTAGCCCGTTTTCGTCCACTTCGTAATCCGGGGCCAACTTGAAACATTCCTTAGCTTGTTCGGCGGTCAGTTTATTCACTTCTCCGTCAAGGTACGCCTTGAGATCCACTATCCACGCTTCCTCGTTCTGCGCTTGGAGAATCCGCTCTGCTCGCAACTGTTGAACTATCCCCTCGGTCATTGTTTCTGGGGATAATGGGCCATCGGCCGAAGAACGACGCTTCTGCGATCGGGTAACGGCGTTCACCCGGATTGTCTCCTCCGTGTTGGCTGGATGGATGATCTCGGGCAACCGGTTGACCTCCGTCAGGTCTGATAACAGAGCCGGATCGGAAACCGTTACCCCCACGTTGTCGCGCATGGCCAGCGTAGCCAAGTGATCCGCGCTCTTATTCCAGTCTCGTTTGACGTGCAGCAATTCGTGTTCCGGCCACCTCCGCAAGGCGGACATAACCCGATCATTTAACAGTCTCAGCCGCGGCGCCTTGCAATCTATCTCTCCGGTGATTTGCCGGATCACTAGGTTGGAATCACCGCATATGATGATCCGCCCCTGTGTCCGGCCAGCCAGCAGATCTAAGGACAGCAGTAATCCCCTATACTCCGCTTCGTTCACCGTGATGCCAGGCGTGAAGTCCGAGGCGGCCGCGACCGCCTTCCATTCGGGCAGCTTCCACAAAATGGCACTATAGGCTCCGACCCCTTTCTTTACACTCGCCGACCCATCGAAACTCAAAACCATTAGTTCCTCCGTGGGTCCCACTGTTGGCGGCGGCAATACGATAGTTTGTCGAGGCTGCTTCCGAGGTGCGATCGCTATCAGGGCTTCCTCCACTTCTGCCCTGGGGGTAATGCTGGCAGCCAGTGTGCCCAGTATTTCCTCTTCCCCTTTAGTACACTTAATAACTTCGAGGGACCACTGAGACAACAGAGCTGCCCATCTGCCCAGCCGGCCGTCAATCCCATTCGCCGTCAGGAGCCACGATAGGGTCGACCGTCTAGATAGTACCTTGATAGGCCGAGACACCAGCATCGTATAACACACATCTAAGATCCTTAATAGAGCCAGAACTTCTTTATCCACCAATCCGTAATTAACTTCATTAACTTTCAGGGTCCGGCTGGTGAAGGTCACGGGACAGTACACTCCATCGTGATCTTGCACGAGAGCGGCCGAGATGGCCCACTTGTTAGCGTAGATGATGACCACCGGAGTCTTATTAACATCGAAATGCTTCAAGACCGGTGTGGTCGCCATCTTCGCCTTTAGCATGCCAAAAGCCACCATCGCTCGGGTCATATGGTCGTCCGGGCCGGTCGCTTGTCTGGGAAGGCAAGGGCGCTTCCTCATTGGCTGAACTACCCGAAAAGGGCGCTTTCCCATTGGCTGAAATAACCGAAAAGGGCGCTTCCTCATTGGCCGAAATTGCCGGCCCGGCCCGCGTCTCCGCTTGCCTATCCTGCTCTCTCAGCTTATGGTAATCCACCTCCCGCAACTCGTACAAGACCGCCGCATAGACTGCAAAATCCTCGATGAACCGACTGTAATAATTCAGGCTGCCCAAAAAGGATTGCATAGCCTTTAGGGATCGCGGAAAAGGCAGATTACTTAAGGACTCCAAATCCTTCGGGTTAGCCTCCAATCCGGCAATCGACACTTGATGACCCAGATAGGTTACCTTAGTCTTTCCCCAGAAACTCTTAACCAAACTAATCGAAAGATTCCACTTTTCACACGTAATCATCAGCTTCTCCACTTTGTCACACAATAAATCCCAGGTAGTTGCCGTAACGAGAATGTCATCAATGTAAGACCGCCGCCCCAAAACTGAAGGTTTTGGGGCGGGGTCCGGGTCGCCTTCGGCAAACACATCCCCGACCAGAGCCGGATCTTGATCCGCCTTGATCTTGAAGTGTCCGTACAGCGCGTTATCTATCGACCGTTGATAAATCTGCGGAGCATTCTTCAGACCGAACGGCATCCGGTTCCACTCGAACAACCCGAAAGGCGTCACGAATGCAGAGATCTCCCGCGCACGATCGGTCATAGAGACCACCCAGAATCCACTGGCCATGTCCAATGAGCAATACCACAAAACTTTATCCAAATCCTCCAACAGGTCGTTTATCAGCGGCATCGGATAAATCATCAGCTTAGTCAGCCGGTTCACCAGCCGGTAATCGATGCACAACCTTATATCCACCCCATTCTTCTTAATGATAATTACGATGGGCGAAGCCCATGGCGAGGTGGACGGCTGAATTATCTTGGTGGCTAGCAAACCCTTGATGAGCTCCGACAGCTTTTCCCGATATTGGGGGGCGACTCTTCGGCATCTCTGTGCTACCGGCTTGGCACCTCCCACATCGATATCACAAACCGCCCCATGGGCAGCCGGAGGAAGTGCGTTCCCTGGTCCAATCAACAGATGTCGTCTTTTCAATATAATATCCTTCAATCTGCTGATCTCCTCCGGGGTGTTCACATCCGGGTCTCCCACTTGTAGATCGTCGATAGTGACTGCTGGGGGGCAGGGGGTCACCTCAGGTAGCACCGCTATCTGTTCTTCCATGCCTTCAACATATAGTTCGCCCCCTTCATGAATGCAGACTTGATCGGCTTCGGCCGCTTCCGAATTCTGCTCGGCCGGCTGGGCAGATCTGCATTCGGCTATTTCCGAATTCTGCTCGGCCGGCTGGGCCGATCTGCATTCGGCTATTTCCGAATTCTGCTCGGCCGGCTGGGCCGATCCGCATTCACTTCGGTCGTCACAACCGTCATCGGGGCTGACCGTATATGCAACTATGCTTGGTCCTTTCTCCCGACTCTATCGTTCGTCCGTCTCCCTCCGAGTGGGCAAAACCAGTTCCGCGATCGGGGCGTAGCTTCGGTCAATACGTTCAGCCGGATCCGGCGACGGCCGGCTCCGCGTCAATATTTTAGAAGGGGTCCGGTACTCAGGCTTATCCACCATCGGAGTCTGGTCCTCTTCTAACTCTTCCTCTTCGCTGACCAGATCGGTGGTTGTCTGAAAAGCCAGGTTTTGCCACTCGATATAGCGTCTTGAGCCAACAGTGACATAGCCCGGCCGGCGGGGCACTTTATCCTCGGCCAGCCACATCCCAATAATCACATCTTCATGCAAGGTGAGGGGTTTTTCAGAGATGTTGGTCACGCTTATGAAGTTGAGGTGACCACTCCCTTTAACCACAGATGGTACCCAGCACTCGCCCCTTGTCAGCCATCACTTACTCCGTCGGTCGTGCGGCCGTAACATTACTTCCACCGCCTTTCCCACAGGCACCGTTACAAACTGACCTAGCTTGAGGAACTGGACGTAGGCGCCATATAAGGGCCGCCGGCCGGCCAGCTGGATCTGTACCTCGTCCGGCAATGTCAATGTTCCATGCGATAAGTCCAGCCGTATACCGGCCGGGACCATAAAATCCATGCCCAAAATTGCATCCTGCCCGGCCAACTTGCCTACCCAGGCGGTAAAGTAATATACCAAAGACCCAGCTAACGTAATCTTGACTCTTGTCCTTCCTTGGGTCATGTACGAACTTTCTCCAATGCCTATACATTCCTGCCGCTTCGTCTCGTCTATCTCACACCCCACCTTACGAGCAAAGGAGGTGTCTACGATAGACACTTCTGCGCCAGAATCGAACAACATGGTCGCTTTCTGGTTATTGATTTTTCCATCCGCCTTGGCCTGCTTGAACCATTTATCCGGCGAGTGATACTTCCAATAACCTCGCGACTCGCCAGGTAACAAGTTCAGTTCCATTCGCACTTCAGACCGGGAATACTCATCCGTCCGTATACTGCTCACCAGGAAGGGGTCAGCCGTACCGGCCGGGGACCGGGTGACGTAATCGTCAAACTTACATGTATTGTCGGTTATCCTTTGCTTTGCTTCTGATTATCCTCCTTACCGACATATGCATAGATACTAACACTAGA
Organism: Sclerospora graminicola; assembly: GCA_001887855.2. Classification (NCBI taxonomy): domain Eukaryota; phylum Oomycota; class Peronosporomycetes; order Peronosporales; family Peronosporaceae; genus Sclerospora; species Sclerospora graminicola. The sequence goes on from MIQA02023449.1 coordinate 25,142, forward strand.
CCGCTCGGCTCGAACCAGATTCCAACCTGGCGAGCGATCTAGTTTAACTTCTTT
>MIQA02023450.1:0-18170 GCA_001887855.2 Sclerospora graminicola
ATATCACTACGACCCGGCGACCGACTTGGACCAGGTGGTGCTCCTTGTTCTCTCAACCACCTGTGGTAAGAGTGGTCGCTGTCATAATCGACAGCGATCGACTCCGCTCCAGCATTCCCAGCGAGTTTTTTTATACTCGCTAGACGTCTTGCGGAGGACAGCGACTTCCTCGGAGTCGGAGCTGTCTCCGAACATGGATGATGTCTTCTTCGCCGCCCGCCATTCGGCAGGTGTCATCGTGCGAGATGGTGCGCCGGCAACATCTTCACGCCCCCGTTTAGATGCTTTTTCTGCAGCATCTGCGACTAGTGACGACGGGTCTTTTGGTCTTCCTTCGTCTGGCGCGGCGCTAGCGGTGTCAATGCTTGTGCTCGACACCTCGGCGTGTGGTGCTGAGGCGGAGGCTTCGCTCGTGGTATCAGCAGCGCTCTTAAGGGCGCCGCCGCGTGTCTCGACCATGTCTTGGTCCCTGGTTGTAATGTTTGGATTGTATACATTTGATTGTTTGACCAGCAAGTGCCACCCATCGATTGGCCAATATTAAACATTTATTATTCACCTTAATGCCGGGCTATAATGTAGCCATTTCTAAAGTGTGCTAGAAAAGTAAGAATAGAAACACTTGAATCGCAACCTTATGAAAGCTACACGACTCTTGCCTGATGTGCTGTTCGTGGTCTCTTTCCTGGATATGCTTGGGGTATCGATGATTATTCCATCTCTTCCTCAGTATATCAAGTCAATGGATGGTGGTGCGCTTGCCTTTGGTCTGATCATGTCACTCTACGGCTTCATTCAGTTTTTTGCGGCTCCCATCGTCGGTAGTCTGAGCGATCACTATGGGCGCAAGCGTGTGCTTTTGTCGTGTTTTATTGGTACCTCAGTTGGTTATTTGATGCTGGGGGTGTCTTGGAACATCTACGTCGTACTACTGTCCCGCATCCCGGTGGCTCTTTTCAAACATACACTGGACATCATTAAAGTGGCCGTCACTGATGGAGAAAATATTGACCGGCGATCTGATTCCATCGGTAAACTAAATGCTGTGACTAATGCTGGCTTTATTATGGGTCCTGTGATTGGAGGCTACGTGAGTTCTATCCCCAATGGCTTTAACTACACGACTCTGTTGACGACGACACTGTTTGGAGTCAACTATTGTCTCGTGTCGCTCTTTTACGCTGATCTCAATTGCCAGAGCCTTAGCATGCCCACGGACGTGCAGGGATTGTCGATGGAGGAGCGCAAACGTCATGTTGATTGGAGACACTTGCTGCACAACGCGTGGATGAAGATCCTTGGATTTAAAGACATAGTCAACGAGTCCAAACCGGCACAAACTTTGCTCGTAGCAAGACTGCTGCTGTCAATGGCAGCAATTGTCTACCGTACCCATTTTTCAGTTCTACTGGAGGATAAGTTTGGAATGGATTCGAAGGATCGTGGATTCATGCTGAGCTATATGGGACTACTAGGTTTCATTGGTAGCTTCTCAGTAGGGTATGTCGCCAAGTTTGTTAAGTCTGAAACATCGGTGATGCAATTGTCAGCCATCGTATATGTGATGACGTTCTTTGCGCTCTCCAGCGCAGCGACAATCACCACAATCTATTTGCTACTCATACCCCAAGTCATTTTTATCAGGTAATATGCTCTTAGTGGTGTTAGTTATTTAACTTAAATTATCCGTGTATATTGTGTACCTCATATGTTACAGCATCATTCGTGCGACGTCTACAGCGATGCAAACATCGTTTGTATCCCAAGAACATGTAGGTGCCTTTATGGGCATTTCCTCTTCCTTGACGGTAAGCTCTTTGCCCTTTTTGAGCAAGATTGCAATGTGTCTAAATTGATGTTTCAGTCCATCTCTAGAACTGTCGGGCCAAGTAAGTGCTGCAGAAGTTTGGTCAATGCCTATTTGTATGCACTCTTATCATGCGAGAATGGATGTTTGTTCTTCGATATTTAGTTTTATCAGGATGGATATACACTGTTCACATGGATGGACCAGCGTATAGCGCAGCGTGTTTAGCTGCTACGAGTGCTGGAATATTCTGCTTTTCACCTCACCTCGCAAAAGCAGGCAATTCGCACAGCACAGTGTTCGAGGGTAAAAACAACTGGGGGGCGACAAAGAAAAAGGCTAGCGATTAAATGGAAAAACCAACACCATCTTATAGTGTGGTGGGATGGTACCAAATAGCCCAACAGCTACAGTGCTGAATTTTGAGACAAGCAATCAGTTATTTAGCGCGATTCCATCAGTGGTTGCCTGACTTCTCTTGATTTTCTTCTGAACCAAAATTTGCACCGCCGGCATCGTCCAGCTCACCCTCAACTCGAGTGTACTTCGCTCCATACTCATTCAACTCATCGCATAAACCCGAAAGCCATGTTGCATGGTTCGTGGCAGCATGTTGCACCTTTTTACGGCCTTTAGCCCAGCGCGAGATCTTGTGCTGATAAACTTGCTCGGTCCGGCTAACACTGTAAGAACCCAGCGCACCAACGAAGCGATCTCCGCTGAAAGAGACCCACATGCACCAATGTTATGTACTACGTACTACAAAGTTTTCAAGTATCCAAAAGGACGGAAACTTTAACTTACCGCAGCCCGAGTCTAGGGCGCTGACAACGAGGCCACCGCATATCTTGACCTATCACATCTGCAGCGTAAAATCCTCTCCTTGGTGCAAGATACGTCTGCAATGAGGCAAGCGAATTGCGATCGCACTGAATCGCATCTGATGGAGAGAGCTGGTAAATTGAATGAAATCCGCTATTATCATCAACTTCACGAGAAAACTCTCTTCGACCTCCACACAATTCTCCATCATCGCAAACAAGCAGCCTCTCCAACTTATCTACAAGCTCTGATTGATTTGAGTAATCTGACAATTTGGCACCAGCTTCATCATCATCATCATCTTCACTGCTACTGTCACTAGATGTTGACATGTTAAAGTGATCAACATCGCTGAGTTTTGCTTTAAGCCGCACAACTGCACCAAAAAGAAAATAAAGTAAACGTTAGTGCCAACCAAACGGAGGCTACATGCTCATACCTAAACGCCTCATTCTATCCAGCTTCTGCTCTCGTTGCTTGACCCAAGCTTCTTGCTTGCGCAATTTTTTCATGCCGTCACTCCAATTTGCCATGTTCTATCATAAAATGCAATGATATCAATTACTACCACGGAATTTTAGAGGCATCAAGCGTCTTAGGACCTTACCTCGTCGAACATGCGCTTTACCTCACGCTGAGGGGAGTTTACTCCAAATGAGCTTCGTTTCCACTCATCTTTACTCGCTTTCAGCTGTTGGGCTTGTCTGGTTAATCCATGCCGTTGATTTGCGACTAGCGTTTGCGCAGTTACAAGAAGATTAACCTCTTTTTCTAATCGTTTCTTCCATTTCTGGTACTTTTTCGTGGTTTTCTCGCTCTTATGACCATCGGAATGTGACCCAATATTCCTTTGTATGGATCTCACATTGACAGGATCTCGATTTTTATGATCATCTTCATTATCGAGGCTCTCAATTCCAAATTGCTTGGCATTTCCTCTAGGAAAAACTTGTCCTGGGGATGAAGGTATCTGAAATTCACAAAGCTCTTTGCTTTTACTCTCGTTCCCAGGTTCTTGCTGCTGTGCTAGCTCCTTCTCACGCGCTACTTGCCAAAGTTCCCGGAATCGCGCTCCCATTTTCTCTTCTTCTCTTTCAATTGTCTTGGAAAGTATATCAATCTCACGACCTTTGCGTTCGTGTAGCTCTTGTTCGAATTGTTTCAACTCTTGTCGGACCTGTCGTTTTGCCTCACTCTTTCTTAAATCCCTCTCATATCGTATTTGCTGGATCGTTTGGACCGAGATTGTTTCCTCCTGCTCTACGCGGTGTTGTCGTACTCTTTCAAACTCGGCCACGAGGTCATCTAAATTTCGCTCAAACTGAGCACGTAAACGAGCTTTTTGCCGGATAAGCGCTTGTTCTTCTCTTTCATGGAAATCTCGCAACTGATTCAGAAAGTCACTCTTCAACGTGCGCTTTTTGTGCTCATATTCCAGTCTTTCCACAAGTGGAAGCGATTCCAACGCAGTCCCGTGCATCTTTTGACATGCCGTTCGAAGCGATGCAACTTCAACGTGTAGCAAATCATTTTGAGCCGATTGGTCTCGACATCGTGTTTCCAGTGCGGCACAATGAGAAGTCGACTTTTCTAACTGTGACGAAATATCCGCTAAGTGAAGCTCCAGCTCCGTTTTATTCGCATCTGCAAGCTGAAGCTTAACAAGCATCACGTCACTACTAGCACCGATCGACTTGGTCGAGTCGCATTTCGCAGAAACAAACGGTTCATTAGCAATATTTGCGCTCAAAAGAGCAGCTTGAACTTCTTTCATGTCGCTAAGTAAATCTTTGTTGCGGGCTTGGAGTGTCTCCACTTCTCTTTCCTTCTTTATTATTTCATCCTTTGCAGCACTCAATTCTTTTTCCTTGGCCTGCGATTGCAATGTAGCTTTCTCGAGTAAATGCACTACATTTGCATGCTTGACTTGAGCCTGTTGCAATTTCATATTGACAGCAACACCCTCGCGTTCCACTTTCTCCTTGAGCTGACAGACTTTTTCAGCAGCTTTCTCTGCTTTACTAACGGCTACTTGCTCGTTCCCTTTCACTTTACTCAACATAGTCTGTAGATCACAAACTTCAACAGTAAGCGCTCGACACTTGCGCTGACAACTCTCGAGCTCCTCAGCGAGACCTTGCTGTCGCTGTAAAGCTACTTTGTTCTCTTTTTCCATTGTTCGAATTTGTTTACGTGCGCTCTCGTGGTCACTCTCGAGTCGATGGATTTTTGTTTGCATTTGTTCGAGATCGTGGTTCTGCGCCTTCATACGAGATTCCAAATGTTCCTTGTCCTCTTTAACAACTTGTAAATTTGCTCGTAATTGCTCAACCTCCAGTCGTTTGTCTGCTAGAGCATCTTCAACAGATATCACTGACTTTTCTTCACGTTTACGCGACACATTCATTTCATCTAGACGCAGCGTTAAAAGAGACTTTTCCGCTTCAAGGTGGCGATTCACACTCTCTAAATGGCTTAATTTCGCATCCGTCCTGCATCTCTCTTGTTCCAAGACATGCACCTTTTTCAGCAGTGCCTCGGACGCCTCCTCTCGCTCTTTTCGACTTCTACACTCGCTCTCAAGTTGCTGCTCCAGTGAAAGCCTCTGCTGTTGCTGTTTCTCAGTTGCTAAGGCAAGACGCTGCGTGACTTCCTCAATAGTTGACTCGAAATGCTTCCGAAGCATTTTCGTTTCGTACTCTTCTTTCATCACCTGATCCCTATTTTGCGTATTTATCGTGAGTAGACTAGCATTTTCGTTTTCTAGGTCGTGACGTTCAGTCTTTTTCATGACTAAATCATTTTGGCATACCAGGGAGTTCTCCAAGTTTCTTAACTGTTCTTGTGCTCTTGATGCCGATGTCACGTCCACCTCACCTCCATCATGGCCAGATTCGTCTTCTTGAAGCGACATAAAGCTTGTATTAAGCTCTTGGATGCTTACTTTGCGCTCCAGAATCGCAAGCTTTTCTTTTAGACATGATTCTTGGTCGTGAAGTTTTTTAGCTGCTTCATTCTTTGCTTGCTGAAGACTTGACATCGCGGCTTCTGTCGCTTCTCGTTCCGCGGCAGCTAAAGCTTGAGCTTCTTGCTTTTGCTTCATAAGATCTTCACGCACTTCAACCATTTCCATTTGAGCCTTCGTGCACTCATTTCTTAGAAACAAAACCTGATCTTCAAGAACTGAACATTGAGTGCACTTCTTTGAAGTAGATGCTACTCCAGTTTGTGAATTGAAGTTTTCTAATTGTGCTTGAAGTCGATCGATCTCACGTTGGGTGAGCTGATGCTGCGTGTCTGCAGCATTTTTATCATGCAAGAGATCTTCCTTCTCCCTGCGAAGAACATCCAGTTCTTGTTCAAGTTCTTTTTGCTTAAGTTTGAGTGAATCGACTTGTACTTGGAGATTAGACGAGGGCTGTCTCATTTCACTGTCATTTGACATTTCAACACTTAAGCAATCTCTGCGGTGGTCGATTTGTGGGAGACTAGCGTGGAGATCGTCTTTCGCTTGGTTTGAAACATCTAATTCTTTTCGCAACATGTTACATGTGTCTTCCAGTACTTGTCGAGCGTGACACTCGCTTTTAACCTGCAATTGTAGTGCTTGACACTTTTCAGTCTCGGCAGAAAGATGCACTGCCGCTTCTTCCGCTTTTAAATCCAACTGCTCAAGTAGCACCTTCCGCTCGTTTGATTCATTTATGAGTTGCGCTTGAGTCTGAGCATTGGTCACTACAATCCCAGCATACTGTTCCTTTAATTCCTTGAGCTCACTTTTTGTAGTAGTTACTTCACCTTGCGCTGCAACCAGTTGCGTCTGCAACGCTTCTACCGTAGCTGAAGATACTTCTTCTAGACTAGTCGTATCTAAGTGAATGCTTTCAAGGGTTGTGCATTTGGTCTTGAGCTCGCTTGATTCCACTTGAGTGAAGTTACTTGTTGTTGCAACGTCTCGATTTCCTGCTTTAAACTATTTCTTGCTGACGGAAAACTATCATCTGGTTATCGCTTTCTCGTCCAACAGCAGCTCGGAGCTCTGATTCTCGCGCAAGTTCACTCACCAGTCCTTTAACTTTTTCTTCGGCTTCTGTACGCTCATTCTTAAGAGTCGAGATTCGATTCTCTAAATCGGCGCATTTTGTGCACTCCTTTGAAAGTGAAGATGAGTCAACGCCATCATCTTTCAATAGTTGCCTTTTAACTGCCTCTAGTTCACTCTTTACGTTTTTTAATTCTTTCTCCGCCGCATCTTTCTCTTGCAGTAGCGTATCCTTTCTACTGTGCAGATCACTTAGTTCTTGCTCGAGCTTTGAATGTCGAGAACGAAGTCGCTCGACTTCTGCCTTCATCTCCATCGCGACTTGTGAAGCCTTTGTATTTTCTCCAAACAAGGACTTCATCTTTTCTGTCAGTTGTTCTGTTTCTCGCTCGTAGCCTTCCTGAATCTCACGTTGCTTTACTTCGTGTTGAAACCTCAGCTTGTCGATCTTAGACTCGAGCTCACGATCAAGGTCGTGTTTCTTTCGATTCAGAGCATTCTCCGTCTCCGTTTCAAGACGTTTGAGAAGATCTTTTTGACGGCGCTGTGTGGCATTCTCCTCTCGATCAAATTGATTTTCCATCTCAAATTTCTTCTTGTCGAAATCACGTTTTAACTGCTTCAGCTTCATCTCTTCCGCATCTTGCACATCTTCAAATTGGGCTTTCAGTTTTTTTTCCAATTTTTGAACCTCAAGCTCGTGCAAATGTTGAATCTCCAGAAGCTTTTTGGTGTATTCTTGGGCGAGGTTTTCACGCTTGTCGTTAAATTCTGACGATGTCATGTCAGCGTTTCGTTCGTCTGTAGCGACAGGCATTGCAATCGACGGAGATGATGCCAAGGGCTTTTTACCGAATACGTTACCAAGAGGGGTCCTAGATAAAGGATTGACTGGTTCAATGCTTTTTAAATCATCTGCAACACTATCGCGTCCTTCGCTCAACTCCTTAGCTTCACTTTTACGGGGCTGGAGCACAAAATATGCAACGCGTGAGATCAATCCTGGGCACTCCACCCACAAATGTACCTACCCCAAGAGCTGCACCAGGCTTCAGCGCACCGCTCGTGAGACCACCTGCGCCAAGAGCTCCCAATTTACTCGAGAGTGTTGGCAGTGGCTTCTTTTCGAATACATTGACCTTCCCAAGCAAAGGTCCACTCAGCAGCTCCGCTTTAGACAGCGATCCTTTTGTCTTTCCACTGCTTTTTCGGCCCAAAAGCTCTGCTACATCTTCTTTCACTTTATTTTTATTCGCGTTTGTCTTCTACGAACGTTACAGTCGTAACATGATGATATTTTTTGTCTTATAATGCGATAGTAAAACCTAAATTTCGTTTTACCTCGGCGCCTTTGGCTTGCGGTTTTTGCTTATGTTCCTCGTACAGGTTGCGATAAAACTAAAAGCGTGAATTAGGATTTCGTATTTATATGAGGTGTAAAAGCTGCCGTACCTCATCACATGGATGATCCCACGTGCTTTGACCCGATGCAAAATTGAAATAATAGATCTCTTCGGTGTCAGTAGTCTTGCATGGTTTCCAGTTTTCTGGAAGAGGAGCCTGGTAAGGGAAGAGCAAGACGCGGAGAATGCATTATCAGCTACTTGAAGAAGATCGATCACAAGACAAAATAATTGGGATGCATATTGCACATGCCTTCAAACCCTCTCGAGCGATCCAAAACAAATCTTTCTCAGTTTTTAAATCCATTCCCAGCCAAGTGGCATATTCTAGCACTTCTTTCTCAGTCGGTTCATAGTTGGGATCGATTTCTTCCTCCAGCACAATACTGTCACTTTGCCCTCCTTCCATCGCCGTTGAACCACGTCTTTCCCTTAGACGTTACGAGTAAGAGTTGACAATGGTACCAAAGGGGCGGCACCCTTTCAGCATGATGTCGTTGTATTACAGTCCATTTACCAAAGAAGTTAGGTCTTATATAAGGGTTAGCCTGCCGAAGACTTTAGTGCCATAGCCTTGTAATACTGCAGGGTTTCCACCCAATGACGCATTACTCCTTCACTCTCAGACCTCAGCTCATAAGTTCGCGACTCTTTAGGATTCAAACGCGTGCTTACATCTACCACCACATCAAAGTGATAGTGTTTACCGCGTGTGTGGCGCGGGACGTGAATGTGGGAGATTCGTGAGACAGCGAAGCTTCCACAAGGTGAGAAACCTCGAGTGTAGTCTTCCTTTTTAAAGTAATAACTCAGGACAAACGTCTTCGGGTCAACCTTGAACCATCTCTTAACCCAGCCTCGAAAGATTGACGCGCAATTCCTCTCCAGTGTCCCTTCCAGTACAGGCATTTCTTGTTGTGTTATGTCTGTGTGTCGGCTAAGTCGGCTCATCTCAAGCAATAACGCGACCATCGAGATGCCTATTTCTCGGAGCTCTTGCGCTTGAATACAATCTACATCCTCTGTTAGTCTTGTCACTTCAGCGTCAACCGTTGGATGTTTAGTCGAAATAAGGTGCTTTACAAAGTCTACGCGCTGTTGTAAAGCTGGAAAATCGCAAATGGTTTGCGATATGAGCGAGTTTTTAGCATTTATAGCATGCGATGTTTCAGCGCTGTCAACTGGTGTGTTATGGCAGTCTTGGAGCAACTGTATGTCTTGAACAGCAATCATGCTATCTTCCAATGGAACAGAGTCAAAATCAGCGTTTTGCAAGTCGTAAATACTCGATGTTGAGCTGGTAACTGGTAGAATAGCGTTGCAACTGCTGCCAACGAGGTCACACGCATCGTTGATCACTCTAGGTTGCGAGTCACGTCTCCTATTGCCGTCAAGTGACAAATCTTCGCTGGAGATTGCATTTTCCTCCAATCCAGTTGCTGTCTGTTCGTTCAGCTCTACGATGTCATCTTCAGTAAGATTTTTAACCTTCTCTGTTACTGTTAAAACTTCCAACACGTTGTTGACGACACTTTCACTTCTCTCACTCTTGACTTGTATAATGCTGTCGGCTGATTCTCGTTGCTGTTCTAGCTGCTTGTCAATTTCCTGCGGTATCTCCTCGCTCTCACAGTTTTCTGACTCGGTGCTGTTATACAGAATCTCTAGACTGCGCAGTTGATATGTCTCTGCTTGCTCGATTTCGTCGTTCCTATAACAAAGACAGCGCAATTAGCATTGTCCTTTACATTTGTCTATCGTCTTAATCTTTATTTTCATGCCCACATTTGTTTGACAAGTGCAACGCTATTGAACGTTTCTGCCACTTTGAGACTGCTTTTTCCATGACATTTTTCACGCAGCGTCAGTGCTCGCATTAAATGCTGCATGGCGATGTCCAACATTCCACCGAGTCGATAAACCGTCCCAAGATCCTGTAGCGCCTCCGCCGTCAGATCTTCTAGTCTCATAAACAACAAACCACTCGGCTCACTAAAGCTGACGCCTCTTTTGAAGTTGAAAGAACAACGTACCGGGACCAAACTTCTCGTGGATAACGAGCCGCTGGTGCAGCAGAGGAAGTGCTCTGTCAAACTCACTATTCATGATGAAAAGTAGAGCCAACTGTTTCAAATCCTCCGACACATTGATGTGGACTATGAGAATAAAGTAATAGAGTTTTAGACATTGTATGGCAACGACAGTGCTGAAACAAGTAGACACACAGTCGCCGTGGGTCTTTTGGGCGGTTTGTAATCGCTCCGACTGATCTTTGATCGCCTGTTGACAAAGTTATAAAAGGTAAGGAAGTGGAATGCAACGATCGTGTTGAGATGAACCTTTAACATGCCACCGCCGCTAGTGTTGTATACTTCAAAGTTACAATAAATTACAATAAGGTGAGCTGCCAATTTCGTTAATTTCTGCAAAAGTCCATACTGCGGCTCATAATTCCTGATTCAAAAGGAAAATTGAGATTTCTCGGCCGCTACTAGGCCGATTTAGCTACTGTTTAGATATATTGTACAGAAAGTAGAAGACGAGGTATGTGTAATTAATCGCGATTTCGAGATGTTCGACGCGCTTACATACCAAGACCTGTTTGGGCTCCGGCTCAAAAAATGATGAAACAAAAACCATGCAAATTTTAAGTCAAATAATGAATGTATTACTTTTTAGAGTGATGGTCACTATTTATTGACACATTTCTAATAATTCGCCGTGGTCCCCTTGCCCCCGAAGAACGCGGGCACATTCGCGGCCTATGTGAGGCCGGCATCGTCATGCGCGAGGTTGCGAAGATGGTTGGTTGCTCTCTGGCCACTGTCTCGTGCGAGATGCGCCCACCCCGCCCCAAGAAAAAGCGAGGTCGGCGGCCAAAACTTACGCGTCGAGGCTTGTGCGCACCGCGAGTACCGGTCAGCACTCGGCCTCGCAACTCAAAGCGAGGTTAGACATGGCGGTCTCGGTATGCACATTTAAAAGGTACATTGCGCTATAGACTGGATCATGTACGCCAAGATGGATCGTGCTCTTCCCCTGAATAAGTTGCATATCGATGCCCACTTAAAATGGGCGAATGATTTGGAGAACGGGTTATCTCACATGCCGACATCAGGCGTGTGCGGATAATAGCCCCAGACGGGACTATGTCTTGTCAAAAGGTGCAGGGTGAAGGGAAACCTCTCATCACCCTTGAAGTTAAGCCGCATAGAAACGATGTCCCCATGCGCGCTCTGTTTGACACGGGGGCATCAAACAAACGTCGTTGGATTTTGTGGAGATTGACTCTCGACGAAGTATGTTGTCAGTCCGGTTGGCAACAGGCGCAACCGTGACTATACCAAAGCGTGTGATTCGCACACGCTTCGAATTGGACGAGCTGTCGTTCGAGCATAAGTAATTGAGAAAGAGGTCGAATGAGGCAAGCATAATTGCACGAATACTTGTGCAAATATGTTGCCAACCCAAGGAACTTTCAAAGTTCCTTGACATTGTTTGGCGTAGGCCATTCAACAATCACCCTGATCTTCTCTGGATCAGGGCGCACCCCATTCTTGTAGCTTAGACTGCGTCCTTCTAGATAACTATGTATTAAGTCTATCGGTGGAGGACTAAACTTGAAGGCAGGTGACAAGGTACAACAAATACGACTTACTGAAGTATTTTTTGCAGAAAAACTTGCGAAAAATATAACCTCGTATGGAGAACTGGAAGAAACGTTCTCTTTCCTTCATTGTCCACTCTTTCTTGCGACGTAGAGGATGTCGACACTCGTTGACGCAGCTCTTTGATTGTGCGATTGTGTCGCTTCGAGTTTTCCAGACTGTTTCCCAACGTAAGGTCGTGTTTCGTGACCAGAAGTTGGTCGGCTAGACCAGGTGGGGCTGGATGGCCGTTGAGCCCACGAAACAGCCAGAAACGGATATCTCAGGTCCACCAAAGGTGCACTTCTTTAGATTGGCATAGAGCTTATGCGTAAGCATAAGCTCTAACATCCGACGTAGATGTTCTTTATGAACATCTACATCGCTTTTACCGTGTTCAGCCTTGCTGTGGATGAACACGTCGTCAAAATAGCTCGGTGCGAATTCTCGCACCGGGCGCACTAGATGCGTGACGCATCTATTGAAGGTGACAGGGGCATTTCGAAGCCCCTGCGGCATTACAAGCCACTGCCAAAGCATACCGCTTGGAGTGCTTACTGCCGTGAGAGGAATATTCTTCAAGGATTTGGTTGAAACCATCCCTTAAATCGAGAGCACTGAAAACGGTGCTCCCGCTCATGCCATCAATGATGACATATTTCCGCGGTATCGGCGCAGACGCCGATACCGTGGCTGCGTTCAGCTTATTAAAACCATGAACGATTCTCCACCCATCAGTTGATTTCTTTACGCAAAGGTGGGACTGGAGTGCGGTGAGGTAGACTCCCGCTTATGTCCCGCCTTACGACGAGTTTCAAAGAACTCGTCGATCGCCTTGACCTGGGTCACGCGGCAATGGCCATTGGCGCGTGACACAGTACTTCGTGCTAGGCACGAGATCAATATCGCGCTTAATTCCCTTATCTTTAGGGAGATCGTAAGGTATTTCTTATGAGAAAACGTCAGTGTGTTCCCAAAGTACCTCATAGTATGGAGAAGTCGTCTTAAGCGACTCCCAGCTCTGCGCTTTAAAGCGCTGAACTTTGGTTTGCTCATTGGCAACGGCTTCGTTCCCAATGTCTGTTACTTGCAAAGTGGATATTCGCTCACAAATATCCACAACATCGTCTGTTGCAACGATGACACAGATTTGATCGATCTGATCATAGTGCAAAATCTCCACGAACTTCTTCCACCTCAAGGCTGGAAGAGCCATCACCTTCGAACCTAAGCTCGGGAGATTGTCGACTGTTTGAGACTGGGTAGCTTATCCAGTCTCTGTCTGCGTCAAGATGTTTATCGTCTCGACGGACTCAATCACATGATCAGACGCACTCGTCTGATCTATTGACATTTTTGCGACACGGTGATTGTTATCACTCGTGCGCAAGGCACCATCAACATGATGACCACTGTCAACCATGCAATTTTCACACTCACGACTGTCCTCAGGCGTGAGTTCTTCATCTTCGACACGGAAAATAGTTTCTTCCGTGTCGGTACCTTCGTCTTCACGGTGGGTGTTTCCCACTGTTGATAAATTCTCCACACCACGACCGTCGTAGGTCGTGGTTGCTTCAACGCGGGGGTGTTTGTCACCCGTGTTGCACACGTTACCAACACGCAACGACTCTTCCGTTGCGTGTGTAAGTCCCACTGGACTTTTATTAGCGGGTGTATAATCCGCTGATAGTGTCAGATCAGACCTGGTGGTGCCATCGCTACCCACCAGACTGTCCGACTCTGCGTGTAATGGGGTGCCATTACATAAGTGATATTTTAGTTGAAATATCACAGTTCAATTTCAGACTTACTGTCTGAAATGCGAATATTGGATTATAAGTTGTTATAATCCACCCTGAGAACAAATTCTGATATAATTATCGACCCTATTAAGAGATCTAATAATAAGAATATTTTTAGATCAGTTTTACATTACATGTTACTATGATTAGTCTAGATCTAATTATACTAGTTAGCTCTTAACCACTCATAAATATTATTCACTCTTAAATACCTTCTTCTAGACACGTGGCTTAGATATATATTTATATATACTAGTATATATCTAAGGATATTTGATTAATTAAATAGTATACTCTAAAGTTTATCTTGCTTAAACTATACAGAACCAAATTACATTTGGTTCTGACCAATTGCACGCTTCCTCACTTGCAATTAAATAGTGTGTGTCTGTAACAGCTAGCCTGTTACACTGCGGTTGTATCGCTAGATACAGCCGGATTACTCTCAGGGTGATCAGATCCTGTGAGACCGCAGCAGTCGATCGACAGGTTTACCCAGTCGATCGTTGGTTTATGCTTGGACATCCAAGGGATGCCCAAGATAACATCGAACTTGTCGTCAAGATCGAGGACGATGTATTCGTCCTCGAACGACAGTTCGTCTAATTCGAAGCGTGTGCGAATTACACGCTTTGGTATAGTCACGGCTGCACCTGTTGCTAACCGGACTGACAACGTACTTCGTGGAGAGTCAATCTCCAACGACGTTTGAACCTCAGTTCTAACGATATTTTTTACGCTCCTGTGTCAAACAGAGCACGCATGGGGACATCGTTTCCATGCGGCTTAACTTCCAGGGTGATGGGAGGTTTCCCTTCACCCTGCACGTTTTGACAGGACATAGTCCCGTCTGGGGTATTATCCTCACATGCCCGATGTCGGCATGTGAGATAACCCGTCCTGTAGGGCGCCCCGCCCCTATTGGTTGCTGCCGGGTTTTGCATCAACAGAGGGTTGCCCCTGTTGATGTCGCCGACCAGCGGACTGTCCAGTCCGCTGACTGCGTGGCGCCATACACTCATGGGCCTAATGGCCCATCTTCGCGCATCTATTGCAGCGAAGGAACTTTTTGTTGTTTGGTTGCCTCGGGGTCGAGGCAACTGCAACCGATAGGTCCATCGGTTTTGGACCTCTTACGCCCGTGCACTGGCGCGGATTTTGGTGTCGTGGGGCGAAGTGTGAACTTCGTCTGTTTGAATTATGATTAACATGCTGCACCGGCGGCATGTTGAAGTCGAAAGGCTTTGAGCCCTTCAACTGAGCCCAGCATGCGTTGACGCTGAACGCATGCTAAATTCTTCTCAAAGCTTTGGTCTATAGCATCCCTCAGAGTCTTTGGCGGAATTCGATAAAGACTCTGCTTGATGGGACCGTCATTTAGTCCCTTCATGTAGCCGGTGACCTGCATGGCAGGGGGCACCGACTCATACACAATATTATTTTTTTGATAACAAATATTGTATCTTCTGAGCGTAAGCCTGAAGACTAAGCTTACCTTGCCGGAGTTCCATGAACTCTTCTCGGCAACTAAGCTCCATTTGTGGGGCTTCGAAGTTGAGCTTTAGCTCAGCTTTCAATTCCTGATAAGTCAGGAACGCAGATTCATCAGTGGATCTGCGGCTTATTGCCCATGCCCTGGCGCGACCGCCCAGGCATGTGGTGGCAAAATAAGCTTGTGAACGCGGGTCCACAATCTTTTGTGCAGAGATGACATCTTCCACCTCTGCGAACCATCTACGAAGGGGTTGACCCCCTTCGCCAGTAAAGGGCGGAATCCGCGCCTTTGCTACATCAACGCTCGCTGTGGGCGTTGTTGTTGGCGACCGCGACATCATTGTTGCGGAGCGCACCTGAGGTTCTATGTAAACCCTCTTGAAACGGTTCACCATTTCCAAATATTCCTCCGAGGTTTTATCTCGGAGGATGGTGATGATGTCGGTCCCTAAGGTCCGCATCATCTCCACTACGGTGTCCACACTTCTTTGTTAAAGTTGAGGGAAATTTTCCCTCACTATATGCGCGAGCAGTCGCTCGGCTCGCGCTCACGGTCGCTGATCGTCGTCATGACGGTCGGTCGGCTCTTAAACCTTCGCTCCGCTAGTTAACTAGTGGAACGGAACGAACAGTGGTCGCTAAGACGGACCACAAAGTGCTACCAGGTGTAAGAGGCTAGCTGTTACAGACGTACACTGTTAAATTGCAAGTGAGAAAGCGTGCAATTGGTTAGGAACAAATGTAATTTGTTCCTCAATAGTTTAATTAAGATTACACTTAGAGTTGGACCATTTAGTTACTCGAATAGTCCTAGTTTTATATATTAATATATAACTAAGACACGTGGCTGCAAGACGGTAAGTTTAAGAGTGAATATATTTATGAGTGGTTTAGAGCTAACTACTATAATTAGATCTAGACTAATCATATAAACAGTAATGAATCTAATAATAAACTCTTATTATTAGATCTCTTCTTAGATTCGATATTTGTATCAGAATCTGTTTCCCAGGGTGGATTATAATAACTTATAATCCAATATTTACATTTCAGACAGCAAGTCTGAAATTAAACAGTGACATTTCAACTTAAATATCACTTATGTAATGGTACCCCATTACTCAAACAAGATTGGCCCCTCTCGAGCCTGCGGAGCTATGAACCATGCTCCGCAACAACGACGGCGAGGGAACTATCAGCCCTTGTCGCTCCTGATTGATTATCAGGGGAATAAACGTTATATACTCGAGCGCTTGATTGTGAACGCTCGGTTCGATATAAGAAGGGGTAGCGTACCGAGTATTTGGTACGCTGGTTGGGTTACTCCCAAGACTTAATTCTTGGGAGCCGATCGAGGTTCTGAGGGCTGACGCCCCTAATCTCCTGAGGGAGTTGCATCAATCAGGCCCTTAATCTCGGAGGATACAGTACCCCCACAACTCCTTCTCGGTTATATGAGGAGCGCTCCTTGGACATCAAGGGCACCTGATATGAGAAGGGATACCGTAATTTATCCCTTCTTTGATGCAGGTATAATGGATAAACTCCATTGTACCTGTACGCGAGTGCTTTCGCGCATTACGTGAACTCGCTCCACGTAATCATCGGGGCTTTTGTTGTAATCTCAACAAAGGCATTCAAAGTTTGGGTCAGGGCGTTCTTATCGGCCCTGTTCTTCCGCGACCCTTTTTGGTTCGCGTAATAACGAACCTGGAAGAAAAAGTCGATAAAGTACATACGTCGATCGCTTGTAATTCTATCGAAGTTGCGTTCACGGATATCCTCACAGTCATCCAATACGTTGATGTCAAACCACGTATACTGACAGTCCTGTTTGTGGTGACCGCCACTGTCGAGCATCGTAGCCCACGTTGGGGCCAAAACCCCACTCTGTACGGAACATGCGGTTCCCTACAATAAGACGACCCAAAAATGGCGTAAGCTACTTCTGTCCGATGTTTCTTGGCAGGCGGAGCGCCGCCTGCTCTTACATATATATCTCGCGTCGGGTCAAAAATTACCACGACCCGTGGAACCCCTTGGACCAGGTGGAGCTCTCCCCTCATTCAACCACCTACGGTAATAGTCGTCGCTGACGTAATCGACAGCGTTAGACTCCGTTCCGGCATCGCTTCTAGGCGACGAATTTCCGGCGGGTTTACACTCGCTAGACGTCTTGCGGAGGTCAGCGAGTTCCTCGTCCTCCTCCTCCTCGGAGTCGGAGCTGTCTCCGAACATCGACGACTGTTTCTTCGCCACCGGCCATTCGGCTGGTGTCAACGTGTAAGATGTTGCTTTAGCAACATCTCCGCGCCCCCTTTTAGATGCTGCTTCAGCAGCATCTGTGTCTTTACCCGCTGGTTCTTGCGGTCAATCTTCGTTTGGCACTGCGTTGGCGACGTCACTGCTTGAGTTGGCCACCTCAGCAATGGCTGAGGAGGCTTTTTTCGTGCTTTCAGCAGCGCTCTTAAGAGCGCCGTCGCGTGTCTCGACCATGATATCTTGGTTCTTGGTTGTTTTGACCAACAAGTACAACCAATCGATTGCCCAATATTAAACTTTAATTATTGGCCAATGGAAGGTTATGTAATGGGGTACCATTACATAAGGGATATTTAAGTTGAAATATCACAGTTCAATTTTGGACTTACTGTCTGAAATGTGAATATTGGATTCTACATGTAGCTTATTATAATCCACAAGGAATAATACCGGATCCAAGGGGGATCTAATAATAAGAGTAATATTAGATTAGTTTTAGTAGTAGTAGTAAAAGTCTTAACTATTAGCTACTATGTACAAATGAAACCTAGTATGTAATTTCGGCTCAGAACGCATGGAATCCCTGGCTTGCTCACTCTCAGTACCACTTGGTCGGACATCTTGTAATGATCTCGTATACGGAGGTAGAGACATAGTTGGAGATGGATCTGGTGCTGTCTGGTGGTGAAATAAGCACTCTAAACTTAACTGAAGTCGGATCCCATCTTCTCTTGTGTTCCTGTTGGTCTTCTCGAACTCGGCCACCGTAGCTATCTGCGCCCGCCCTTGCTCCCAAATAAATTGTAAATGTTCATGCTCTTCTTTAACAATGCCTTGAAACACTACTTGGTTTCGTAATTGCCAAAGCCAGGTCATAAAAATTCCACA
>MIQA02023451.1:0-18549 GCA_001887855.2 Sclerospora graminicola
TTTTAACATCATTTTCCACGTTCGACGGATCGATGAAGTCAAGCGTGCAACGACGCGACGTGATGAGTATGAGCGGATGTCCCGTGAAATACGATACAGTACGTACAAGGAAATTATGAACCAATATAAAATTCCCGCCATGTGTTTTGGGCATCATCGAGGTGACGTTCAGGAAAGTATCATTTCAAATATGATGAAAGGTCTGAGTTCACTAAATTTACATGGGAAGCAAGCAAGTAGTATTGTAAACGGTATCCGGATATGGCGTCCCCTTTTAGAATTTGACAAAACTGTCATTTTTTAGAATGCACGATGGAATATATGAAGTACTACGTTCTGCTACGTCATGTGATGTGGAATTTGCTGAAGCTATTGAAAGTTTTGAGTTGGACTCGTCAGAAATATATATCTGTTGTCCGTATCTGTTGCAGCGTTTTTTTGGTATTTCGCGCATTATTTGTGGTTGTGACGAACTCATTGTAGATTGACTTTTGGGAATACAATGTCGTCATTGGCCGTAAAGTTGCGTCGCTTTGTTGGCGTCGCCTGACCTGGTACGTCAATACTCCTCCCACCGTAATTAGTCTGTATGCAAAATTAGTCTGTGTTCGGAATTAGTCTGGCACAGACTAATTTAGGTGAAGAAAAATTAGTGAGCTCTTAAAACTTCCTAATTAGTCTGGCACAGTTGGCCCTCTATACCATAAAGTAGGTACAACGTACCGTAAAGAATGATGTCAAAAGCAGAGCAGCTTCACAGAGGGCGGGGGCTTCCTGCAAATCGATCCCGCTGATATCAATGATTTTGAAGACGCTCTTGCTGAGTAGAGATATCGTAAGATATATTGATAAAGTCAAGAAAAGTTAACCATTATATTTTTGATTCTCTGAATTTGTTGGACCTGGTAAAGAAATTATATGATTTATGTTGGATCAAATCCGACATTTTCGTAACTGGATACAATATATCCGGAACAGGATAGGAACACAAGAGAATAGTCAACGAATTTGTTGGACGATATCCAATACAGGTATACAGTGGAGAGCTTAATAGACGGCCCTGTATTTGGAATTGAGTTAAGTTACACAGAATCAATAGAAAAAAATAAAGTCTACTCTGAAATGCCCTCTTCATCATGAATACAGCGTTGTAATATTTGGCCGATTAAAAAAAAGTGGAGGACTCGAAGTGGAACTTAAACTTAATCCAACCAGGCTAAATAGCATCCTTTAATAGTTCCTCCCAATTAGTGTCTTATCGGTCGTATAACCAAAACCACTTATGCGAACGTACCTTTAAGGGTTTGGAGGAAAAACATTACGGATGTTCAGAAAACTTAACAAAGACGGCGGTATCACAAGCCGTAAGAGAAATCACATTAAGCGTACAATCGAAGAGACAATTATAGATTCTTGGTTCATTATTTAGATGTATTTGCTTGTCTTGCTCTACACATTGACAACGAATGATTAAATTGGGATTGACATTTGACAAGATTTGCATTGAAATATCGATCAAGCCTCGC
The DNA here is from genome assembly GCA_001887855.2 of Sclerospora graminicola. Lineage (NCBI taxonomy): Eukaryota > Oomycota > Peronosporomycetes > Peronosporales > Peronosporaceae > Sclerospora > Sclerospora graminicola. The sequence goes on from MIQA02023451.1 coordinate 1,527, forward strand.
TTCTCTGAACTTTCTTCTGCAGCAGTCTTTTCCTTCCGAATGGTCTTACAACACGACTTATGGTTACTCCAGTCCTCTATCTGATGTTCTTTGCAGCAGTAGAACGTCGCGTGACATTAACAACGCAATAAAAACGTCGACTCCCCTTCCTCTGCCCGACGTGTTGACGACCTACAGTATCGACAACCTAGTTTTGCCAAGTTGACTTCTCCTACCATCGTTTGCTTCGTAAACATTGTTTCAAATGTTTGCGCTACATTCGTCAGAAATGTGAGGATGACCTGCTGCCGCATCTGAAGCGTGAGCCAGACGTCTGCTTCCATTAGCTGATCAAGTTTAATCAAAGCTTTCTTTGCCTCCACGATCGCTGGCGATGCTGAGGGTAACAAAGACATTATGCTCAGGGTCCGCAAGATCGATAAACGCTAGCGATACGTGTTTGAATGTATCTCCTGAAAACGTGGACATGGTGCCATTCAAACCTAGCGACGTTAGGTACAGCAGGTCATGACGACTGTATTGGTTCTCCTTAGTGGCGCGCCCGTTCATTAACTGGAGTTAGAACTTTCCATTTCCATCCAGCAAAGACTTAAGCGTCAGTTCGGGTGTAAGCAACTGAGTGGCCTGTGGATGACTCCCCATGGGATCATAAGACACGGCAAAAACTTAATCTTGACGTTGTAGCTCTTGCGCGTCTCGTATTGACAAGACGCGTTGTCACGGGAATATCGGGTGATGCATTGCGGAGCAGAGAAACCCGTCCAGCGTAGGGTTTGAACCGTTTTTACGTAAATTAACAATGGTAGTACAGTAACTATTCAACTAATACCGATCCAATCACCGTCCAACAAGTTCTTACTACATATATGAACACTTTCAACTTGTTTTTTTATAAATCTTTGATAATTCTGGTAATAAAATCGTACCAATATAGATTTAGGCAGCCTTTAGAGCTGTGACTAGCCTGGTCAAAAACTGACTCGGCGTTACAGAAGTTATTATTACTTGGCAGCCTATTATCAATCTTTTTTGAAGAGGTCCGTATTCGCTTTTTTCTGAGATTTTAGATCGCCCGGACGCAATTGTTTAAACTATAGGTAGAACACGACTAGTTCATCCGACTTCAAAGTTTTATTCTCAAGATGGAAATAGCCAGACTGCTTATGCATGTTGCTGGCCCTCGGCTAGCTGGATTGCTTGGATACCAGCCAGCTATCTACCTTTTGTCAAGTTAATAAGGATCATCTAATAATTTCGTTTTTCTAATTATTTTTTTCTTCTTGCTTATAGAGTAGAACAACACCTAAGATCATTTTTTAGACTAAAACTTGTCCCAAAATATACTTCTAATAAAATCCTAACCCAATACTTGTAGAAACTATCAGTCGTCTGGGTTTTACGCGGTACGCTGTACTCACGTTATGGTACAGAGTGTGTTTGACACTTAGTTACTAATTACCAGCTTATAAATTAGTCTGGCACAGACTATTTCCGGACATACCTTAATTAGTATGTGCTCATTAATAGTCTGGCACAGACTATTTAAGGTAGCACTCCGGGAAAGGGGTCACACATATTGTGTGGGGGAGCAGTTTGGCCAAAACATTTTGGCTTTGACTTCTAAGTAGTTGGAACGGCTGGTGGATGACAGAACAGTAGGTTCTGCAAGCACAACGTCATTTCGCGACACGAGAAGCGCCATGAATTTCGGAAACGATGATGGAAAGATTAAGGAACAGATGTGGTAAGCAAGCGGAGGCTTGTAGCGTGGGACTCAAACGTTCTTTGGTGGGCTTTTTGATCGATTGGTATGACGTGGATGTGGCAGTTACGTAATGAGACAGTTCATCAAGGCGTTCACAAGTCGAAGTATGAACATTTTCACACCGTGCGGAATAAAACAATCGCTCAGATAGCGGCTGTAGCGGTGTGCGAACAGCAACATCCTGGGTCGAGATTACGGGGAACTAAACTACAGGTTTGTTTGGAATGTTTCCAAGAAGGATTACGTGACCAGTCAATTGATCAGCGCAAGAGATTACATTCCCTCACGCAGGAAGATAGGCGATCAGAGATAGGTTTACAAAATGCTCTTAGGAATTTTATTGTAGCTAATAGTTAAGAGGCTAAATAGACTCCGAATTAACAACAACTATTTAAGGTAGCACAGCTCAAATACTCAGGTTCGAAACTAGTCTGTGTGTGCGAATATAGTCTGTGTTCGGAATTAGTCTGGCACAGACTAATTTAGGTGAAGAAAAATTAGTGAGCTCTCAAAACGTCTGGAGCAGTTGGCCCCCTGTACCATAACGAAGGTACAACGTACCGTAAAGAATGATGTCAAAAGCAGAGCAGCTTCACAGAGGGCGGGGGCTTCCTGCAAATCGATCCCGCTGATATCAATGGTTTTGAAGACGCTCTTGCTGAAGTAGAGATATCTTAAGAAAGATTGATACAGGTCAAGAAAAATTAACCATTATATTTTTGGACACTTTTTCAACTTGTTTTTTCATAAATCTTTCATAACTCTGGTAATAAAATCGTACCAATATAGATTTAGGGAGCCTTTAGAGCTGTGACTAGCCTGGTCAAAAACTGACTCGGCTTTACAGAAGTTATTATTACTTGGCAGCCTATTATCAATATTTTTAAAAAATTTCCGTATTCGCTTTTTTTCTGGGATTTTAGATCCTTTAGTGTAGTTCATTACAATAATGGTCGAAAGGTAGTTACAATTTACAGGTAAAATGTAAGCGCTAAAGTATATCGACTCCATAAAGAGAAGATTTAGAGGAAGAGCAGAAGCTCTGGCTTAATAATTGATTACTTGATAGACCACGCAGCTTTGCATTTTTGGTGACCCTTAAGTCTGTCATTTCAATCCCTGAAAAGCACCAAGAAAATTAGCATGATGTCGGTCAATGCAGAGAAAATGTTGTAAGCTTTTGAGACCGTGCACTTCCTTTTGCAAGAAAAAAATGTGACGTGTGCACAACAGGATAAATCTGCCATAGCTAACAGTAAATATGTATATAAAGATACTGAGACAGTATCCGGTAGAGGAGTTTGTCGCCATTACTAGACGTTTCAATAAGACTTCTTGCTCCTGAATTCGCTGGTCTAGCGATATAGTTGATCGAATAAATACATATAATGGCGTTTCTGTAAGTGTTATTCTTGTCTGTTGGAGTCGTGTGTGACACACGCGATCAATCAACGGGTTTTAAGGTACGCTGGACCTAAGTTATGGTACAAGGTGTGTGTGCACTTAGTTTAACCCAGACTAATTACCAACTTATAAATTAGTCTGGCACAGACTATTTCCGAACATCCCTTAATTAGTCTGGGTTCTTTAATAGTCTGGCACAGACTATTTAAGGTAGCACAGCTCAAAAACTCAGGTTCGAAATTAGTCTGGCACAGACTAATTACGGTGGGAGGAGTAGCTGTGGATAACAAATTGTACTAATAACAACCAATCAACTCTATTGTTTAATTGTTGGCCTATGATAGTCAATTGATCTTCACTGCGAAATCTGTTTTCCTAAATTAGCGGCAGAATGACCACTCAAGGTACCGTATAACCGGTGTTATATCCGACAACATACATTAACCAATCTAATTAACCATTTTTTCTACAGTACAAAATCCGACAGCACTTTAATTATAGGTATAAAATTGAGTTCCACACAAGCTTGAAGGTTTAAAAGGAGAGAATGAAGACCAATGCTGCCAAGCACTAATTTATGCCCTTCTAGCAAAAAGTAGTTTATTATTTTCAGAATATCTCAATTTTTTGCTATTTTCCTGATACAAATTAGGCAGAGGTAAAAGCTGCTCTAATTCTTTTATCTGCTCTAACAAAGCAAACCTGTTAAACCTAAATCCTTTACTGACAAAGGGGGCGACGCACAGCATCTACCACCTTGCGCCAATGGAATTGACCCCTTTACTGATTCATTTTTGTATATATTCTATTTAGCAATCATGTTCCATGGAGTCAGCGCTTGTGATGTCCAAGGCAAGGGAGATCTAGGTCGGCAATAAGTCTCTCGTAGATCTCAAAGCTACTGTTTTTCAAAAGGAAGAGGAGAGAAAGCACCGGTTACAAGATGCCTTGGTAGCCGCTAACGACGATAATATTCCCGTCGAATCCAAAGCCTTTGGCAAATATGCGCTTACGAGGTAACAGTAAGCGCCGCAAGAAATAAGAAGAGGAACGAATCAGTAAAAATCGTCGCAATAGTGGAGTGGATGCTCATAATCAACGTGATGAAGAAGCAAAAGCTACAGAAGATCCAGACGAAGACGACGATGGTGTATGGTGCAAAAAAAACAGAAAACAGCCGAGATGTTACGCAAGGAGGCCGAATTGTTCGAGATAATGGTCAATGGAACAAGCCAAAATGACTAACGGGAGAATAGTACTGAAAAACCGACCACTTTGGAGATCACAAACGAGTTTGGATGCACGAGAAATGTTGCAATGGAAAGTGATGATGTTTGCAGAAACCCAAGAACGGTATTTAAACAAGGCATTAGGTGGTGAGCAACAGCGTCGTGAAGGTGAGAGCATGAGTAAAGAGGTAAATGATAATAGCGGCAGTTTTGTCGTCTCGCGATGGAACGTCTCAAAAGCACTGAGAAACTTTATGTAAAAGAGGTGCATGAACAAGCAATATTAGCGCAGTCAACGCTTCAAATGGTGCGACGGACAAGAAAACAAGGAAGCAAATGCGCTTAGAGCGGCTTCGCAAAGAACAAGAGGAGGCAGGGAAACTGTCCAATTGTGCACCATCAGTTGTGATCTGATAGAGCTAAACACGTCTTCCCCGTGCTTAAATCTCTACGTATCTAGCATCAAGATAGCACAAATAAATAGAGCAAATGTTTCAGGCGAGTTGTTCATTAACAAGTTGTTTTATATACTCGTCCAAGATGAGAATGTCGCCTTAAAGTTTTCCCAGTTGAAACTGCAGGTGAAGATGGCTGGGACGATGATGACGATTTGGATGGTCTGGTACCCCTGAGGGTACTTGATCTGAGTTTGGCTCGTCGTTATGATGCCGCAGCTACATCTCAATATACTGCTACTTATTCCTGGCTACCATATACCCAGATCAGCGTCGCTAGCATTATGTTCGCAGCGACGATGTGCATGGCCCCAGGACCTGAGTGGAAGTTAAACTGCCAGGTCAATAACAATCAGCTATGGATTTCCATCGGTAAGAGAAACGCCCGTCTGGCTATTTAAATAGTGAACTTGCTAATTCCGCGATTTTCGACCTCTAAAATTAGCTTCTACCTGGTATTCTTAGTAGGCAGTCTATTATTTATTGTTAAAGTGTGTTTGAATCCCTAACCTTTTCGGAATTCGGCTGTCGGATATAACACCGGTTATACGGTAAAGATAAAATTGTAACTAATAATAATAATAATAATAATAGTCAATTAGTTGGGTTTAACTATTGGCTACAATGTAAGATCTTATCCTGGAGACTAGAATCGGCTCAGGTTCGTTGGGGGGGCGACTGGTTGCAGACATCGAACATCGACTCGCTGACTGGAGCGGTGCTGGTAAGGTGTCGAACACGCACTGGATGCATATCTGCAGTCTCATCCCTTCTTCTCTTAACACAACGCTTCTACGTTCATGCGTCGTCGCCATTTCGAGTTGGGCCCGTGTTTGGACCCATAGAAAACTTAGGATTTCCGCCGGTGTCCGCTGCCACTGCTCGAAAATCATCTTGTTCCGAATTTGCCACAACCAAGTCGTCGCAATACTGCAGAAACCCCACCATAGCCTTTGAAACTGGTCCAAGAACGCTGATATGGAGGTCCCATAACGATTCATCATCGCCGATTTGATCCTGTCTCCCGGTATCGGTGCCGAGCGGGTGACAATATCCGATTTATACTTGTCTAAAGCTGCTTCAGAAAGTTCCTCTCGGACCCAGTGACCCAGCCATTTCAACCATACTTGTTTTGCAGTGAGACACTCCCAGAAGATTTGATGCATACTCGTTCTCTGGGTGTGACAGCTTGAGTTCAACGGACATAATGTCTCTGTTTGGTCTCTACGGTAGAAAGTATTAAGTTGTCTGGTCGCTAGCCGATACTGGACCCATAACTGATAGTTAGTCAATATATTATAATGCTTCCAAACCTTCTTTGGTGTCTGATCCTGTAGGAAGAACCACCAATCATCCGTATGACGACTTGTCTGCCACTTGTGTAGTACTCCGGACAGTCGGGCCGCAATATTCATCTGGTAACATTTCTTGAAATGTTTGCGAATTGCTTGCGGTATCTTCCAAAATGCCGTAGTTTCTAATAGTGGCCAACCTATTTTATGGAGTAAGTAACACACCACAGTAGTCAGTAGCGAAGCAACCCCTGGAGCCGACACTATGGGTATTGGAGATGTCAGCGTCCAATAAATACCCCCTTCCGATTGCGATAGGTGTACTTCTGTTTCCTTGTCTTGATGAGTTCCAATAAGATGCTTCGGTCCATGGAGGCGCCAAACATATCCCTCTAGTACTTCGGGGCATTTGAATAACCTAATGGCCGGTGGAGTCCCCACGATTTGGCCTATCTCGACTCTCGGGGAGGCGAGAACTATCGCCGCCAACCATCTCGCTAATTTCGCTCTGGAATGCGATACCGCCTTGGTGCTTGGAACCTGCCACATATAAATGTCAGATGCTCAAATTGTAACTAAATATCACTATTCATGGCCAGGAAAAGTTCGAAGCGAACATGGCGTGATCATTACCTGTATCTTCTCGTGGTATCAGAAGCTGTGGGTGGGGGCGCAGATGCATTGGTTTTGGATAACATTATCTACTATGCTGCACCAGAACGGAAGGCTGTCATGCTATAAAAATATGATCACCCTCGATCGGAGTGCTTAAAACAAGCTGAAGAATAGTGCTAGTTCGCACAAGCAATTGGACATCACAAAAAGCGTTAGAACATCGTCTCATGAGACAGTGAATTTTGTTTGTGACTGGTGGCAAAGTGAAGACGAGAAGAAGTTGCTGTCACTCTAACAATGTGCAGCAAAAGCATCCCAAAACGGTTGGTTTTGTACGTTGAGGCAAGAAGCCAGACCTTGCATGCGGAGTACCCACTGCACAGTTCTCTTGCAGAAGGAGAGACAATAAGCAGATGCGTTAGCTTGCGCTCGTCATCGAACTGCGTGAAGTATGGTGTGGTGATGTCGGATTCCAGCTTAACAAGAAGAGCCACAATCGGTAAGCGACCACCAAGAAGACGATGTCATTCTGGTTGCTTGACGTTGTACACATCGCGCAGCGTAATGGTGATTTTCTGCCGGGCCAAGTTCACACAATGCACGCCGGGGAAAAACCGTCGATAGCTAGGCCTGATTATCTGATCATGCTGCTGTTCGGTAAGAGCGCGACGTTCCGGATTGTATGGTCACATGCACAAACGGCTCGTGGTTATGTTCGTGGTCATTGAGCTCAACAATCCATTTCGAATCGTCAGCTCGTCAAATAAGCAGTGCAGCCTTGTTCCCTGATAACCGACTACCGCGGGTGCGTTTTGGTGGCTGGTGTTCTGACTCAGGTCAGTTGCGCGCACATGAGCAAACCCATTTTCTTTATGCCGACTTTACGTCTGCGCAGTATCGTAAATTTGTATCCATCATCGGCCAAGACATTGTCCACCGCGGTCTGTGCTTCCTCTAGACTTTTGAACACACGCTCAGCTATAAGTTCATGGCTGTTCATGATTGATGCAAGGTATGGGGTAAAAGTAGCGGTTTGTATGTAAGTTTCGGGGAAGACGCATGTAGGAGTAATTGCTGTGTTTCTAAGTATAAGCTACGATTTCTTAGGACTTATATTTCTTACTTTCGTAGAGGTAAAAGCACGCTGCTTTCGACTACTTGACCGAGTACGAGGTAACTACACCTTTTCCCGGTCAAAGTTGGACTAGTTTCGAACCAAAGTTGGATTTTTAGGTTTTGGAAAAAATGAGGTTTCATGCAATGTCGGATTCTTTAACAAGCAAAGTTGGATTATTTTGCGCACTTAGTGGAGACATAACTGTGTACAACATTTATAGACGCGTCATGCCTACAGCGCAACAATGAGTGACCATGACAACACGGAGATCGGTAATGGGGGTTTCGCGGATGCAACTCCGAGGTTCGTATGGATCGGAGGACATTTACGGTAGCTGTGTGCTTGTGAACCTCGTGAATCCTACCCCCGAGAATCCTTTCACGTCGGTTTGTATCAAGTGGATCGACCTCCACATGTCATTGGCCATCTGAGCGGTAGCCAAGCACCGCGACTTTGTTTGCATCGAGACGACAGCTATCGATAGACTGCGAAATGGTGAACGCGTTGGGTACCGAATGTTCCGCTTGATCCAATTTCCCGAAATGCCGCAACTACCGTCTTATTTATCGAGGCAATAGCTCGGTTTCGAGGATATATCATCAACGAACGACAAAGATCACGGACATGTTTATAAAAGAAGTTTTTATCCGGCGGAAGGTATCATGCGTACAATTGTGATCCAATCAGTCGTTCGACTGCTACTCTCGGTATCGAAAGGTATTCGTAGTAGCAAGATGATGAAAATCGCGTGGAGTCTGCGGCATTGATACAATACCGACACTTCGTCTTCAAGCTCTGATAGTAATGTCGAGTCGTCGAGTTTACCTGTGGAAGACAAGAGCTGCTTGGGTGTGGTAAAAAGCATGCAGGCTTTGTGGAAGCTGCCGGTGGTACAAATCCTGGCTCGCGGATGATGCAGAAGAAAATGTATTGCAGAATTTGTACGCGATATAGGTGTGTGTGTGGACTGCCGAGATAAGCATCAAATTTTTCAATTTCTTATCGGACCGACGACTAAAACAGCGCTCGGTGACCATTTGTCGGACTTGTGAAATCACTGCCCCATCCGAAAATGCTGCTGATATCTGTCGGGACGAGATCGCAATGAAAATCAAATGCAAAGTTGGGATAGTAATGACATGTTTAACCAGGGGGGTTAGATAAACGAAAATATCAATTTCGGTATAATGAAGACAGGTAACTAACGAATGTCTAGATATATACTATATTTATACTAGTATATAACTCGAATCAGTATGGAGTAAAGTTTAATCGGCGTTCTTAGCAGCTGTTTGCACAATGTGATCCACCAGCGAAATCGACTGGCTAAAGCTCCCTGTCCAGCAATGCTCATATCCTTGGCCATCAGTAATGCCGTATACAATGGAGCACGGCTTTGTAGTGCTTTTAAGAAAGTCTTTGAGCAAGAACATGGCGTCATTGAGATAGTAGCTGTCAGTAACGCCTACATATACGTGCAGCTTGTTGACAAGCTTGAGTCCGAGTTATTGCATTCTTCGGAGTAATATACCTGCACTACCAATGATTCCAGCCACCTGTCAAGCCTCCATACATGGCACGAGCCCAGTCCTTGCCAATGCCTCGAAATTTTTCTCCATAAGTCCCGATATTTGCGCTATTAGCAGCGTAGGAATCATTGTAGTATGGATTCGCGTGCTGAAGTTGGACGATAATGCCTCGTTTGTTTGTAAATGGACCGGTCTGTTTGTCGGATGCCCAATTCGAGTAGAAATAGTAGCCATATTGCTCTCCTAGCGATATCGTCGTCGAGTTGTTTGGAGGAGTGGGGAAAACGTTGTGTTCGAAGTAACGACTACAGTATAGTGCCACGTCCTGCGAAGTGATAAGCATAGATCATTTATCCTGCGACGATGACTTCGGTCAATACGCGATTTAACCTCCGGACAATGAGCCGCAGTTGTCTTTGGCTCTTTTGTAGGCACGGCGCATCTAAAAATGTTATACACAGTTATGTCTCCACTAAGTACGCAAAATAATCCAACTTTGCTTGTTAAAGAATCCGACATTGCATGAAACCTCATTTTTCCAAAACCTAAAAATCCAACTTTGGTTCGAAACTAGTCCAACTTTGACCGGGAAAAGGTGTATTGTCGATACTATTAATAGTACAGTACTTCGTTAAAACAACAACGAGAAGACAACAAAAAGATCAAAGTGGATCAGGATTTTCACGATTGTTCCGGTCTAACTAAGGGAGCGAAAGTTTCTCTATACTTAACACTCTGCTCATGAATGAGAAAGGTAATTGCCCCCTCGCGGATATCGTCAGAAATGTCCATGATGTGGGGCAAACGAACTATCTCATCACGCATGATACGTGTCCATGGAATTTGTGTCGATGGGTCCGTGGATCGTGCTCGTTTAGCTACTTGTATGGCGTGGTCCATCCAGACCCACATCAACTCGCTTTTAAGAAACGTTTTGTCATCCATGCCGTTGGGTTTTAGCAGGCCGTAAACTTCCCTTGAACTTTTCTTCTGTACCAAGTACTCCAAAAGATCTTGATACGTTCGCCGAGCCATCGTTTTCTGTCCGGGTATCTCCAATGCTTGAAGCAGAAGAGTGGCCAGTCCGCTGTGCGTGTATTTACCCGCCAAGATCTCAATGATTTTCTCGCCCGGAGATTCCGGATATTGTTTGCGTACAAAACGAACCCACTCGACAAAACGCGGGCTTCCAAAAAGCTCTTTTTTTTCTGTGACGAGTACCAACGAGTTGAACTCAGCTTCCGGTGTGGGGCTAGAAACCCTCAATCGCGACCAATGCTTCCCTTTGGCAAAGCGATTTCTTAGGCTGGCGGCGATTTTATCGACTGTTGATTTGTCAGTTGTCCGGTCTTCAGACTCCGTGAACAGGTCATTTGTCACGATTTGCTTGAGGTTTCGTACATTCGATACGCCATTTGAAACCACCTTCGGCGTATCCAGGACGGATTCAACTTGTTCATGTGGCGGCAGTGCCGAGATAACACTCGCGCATGCCATAATGGAGAGCACGAGGCGAAACAGCGGATTCATAGAGGTCGTCAGCGTAGATACTTTTGGCAGGAGAGGCAACTTGGGTCTTAGCTCGCAGATTGAGAAATGGAGGGTCTTCCGTTGGGTTTCTCGGGAGTCCTTTACCGGCAGGTCCCATCCGAAGAGCATGTACACCCTGTGGAAAAGCCACCTTCAATGATCAGCTGGCTTGAATGCAGTTTTATTCTGTGGATTGTGCCTTTGATGCCATTTGTTCAAGTACAGGTACAGTACTTGTATACTGTAAGTTTTGTACCACCTGTTTGTACGTAGTGATTCCGGACGTTTTATTAGAATTGGTACAGAGATCTCTGTACATGTACTTGTATACTAGTACTGCATAACGGGACAGGCTGGTGCAGAAAGAAAAGATTCTATGCCCAGGAAACACAGTGGACATGAATGAAGTCCTGAGATGAAGATCGTGTGGCTGGCTGAGTCGACAGCTCGATATTCAGAGCATGAATCTAGGTCTTTTTTTAAACAGTACAAATCGATTCCATCATTCTTTATTCTTTATTATCATGGTTAACTGGCCAGTTTCATTTTCGTAACCCACATTAGCAGGGTTGTGCATTTAACTAGGACTTTTGAAAATCAAAACTAGGACTAAATGGAGTAAACTTGTATTATAGTGACCATCGCAGCTGAGGTGACATTTGCTCGCTAAATGGACTCTAGAATCTGTAAAGATTTTACGTCGTAAAGTGTACTAAGCCTTTTTGATTTCACGTATCAAATGCTTGACAGGTTTACGGCACTTTCGTTACGGCTATGTCTTATAGGAAGTGGCTGTGGTGGTGGGGGTCCTTATTGATTTGTTTTTTGGTTCGTTATCCTCCATATACTTTCTGAATAATTATTGTAGTGGTTTCTGTTATCGATTGACTCCACCACATTTTAAAATTATTAGCAATTCTGAGTAAGGAGGTGTAATAGCATTTTTACTAATTCCATCATCATCCAGAGTTTGCGAAGACGCACCAAGACGCAGTAATGTCCATTGTTCGTGAGATTTCTATCCTGACCAAAGGCAAGGTAGTCCTGGGATTACTAGGGTCCTTGATTATGAATTATGGGGTCTTTACTCGACCTAAAAATGCTGTTTTCAACTAGGACTTTTCAAATTCTCAAATTAGGATATTTGGCTCTTTTCTTAACGCTCATCCTAGTTTGCAGAGGCTTCAACATCAGGTTATTTTTCGCACTACGCCAGGTAGCCATTCGCCATCTGCTGGAGAGACCGTACCTAAACGGCATTGCATAAAAGGTGATAAGTTGATCTTTGGTATTATGTGGCAAACACTATCCTGTGTGGTCAAGCATACTGTAAAACCTGTATTAGAACCCCACTGGGGTTATCACTATAACCCCACCCAAACATGGGGTTATATTCGAGGTGGGGTTCTATTTGAGAAAAAAAGAAAATTGCGTCTTGCTATGATTCATCTTGTCTTTATGTGGCCTATGTGATTACTGCTTCATATTAGATTCAATTATTGATCTCCACAGGATCTCCTTTTTCAAAATTATTTCCTCTGGTTTAGATGGCGTCATTGGTGACGAGCCTTCTCAAAAGCCCAGTACAGCTGCTCGCCGTCCTCGGGATGGTCGTTCAGGAACTGCATTGCGCATTTCACAATGAATTCGAACTTGGCTTTTCAACGATACAGCTATGGCTCTTTGGCCAGAGCTTTTAGTTCTCGTCGGGATGCGCTCTCAAAAGGTTTCAAAGTTTCGCCAATTCTTGACCTACGTAATTACAAAATAATTGCGCGCAAAAATTGGCGCGCTTTGCTCGCTGCCAGTCGTCCGCAATACCGGTATTATTGTTATTCTTAAAGCAATCTATTTAGTCCAATTAACTATAGGTACACGTAGCAAAATTGAGGTACATGTAGCAAAAGTGAGGTACGGGGTGAGGTACACTTATAATTTCCCTTATTAAACCGATAATAAATTTTATACACCGTACTGTTAAATTGGATGGGGTTCTATTTGAGGGATGGGGTTGTAGAATAAACCCCAGGTGGACCTGGGGTTCTGTTCAAGGGGGGGTCAAATCGAGGGATGGGGTTCTAATACCGGTTTTACAGTACGGTACATGTAGAGATCTCACAGTTGCAGCTTTAGCAGCAAAAACTCGATCCATAATGGAAAGACAAAAAAACAGTTAACTCAAATTCCTGGTACCTTCAGCTGTCGATAGCAAAATGTTACTCAAATTCCTGGTACCTTCAGCTCTCGATAGAAAAATGTTGTCCCTACAACGTATGTTGCAATGAATAAGGCAAAAATCATGAATGTCTGTAGGTATGCCGGAGTACGTCGTAGAATGGTTCGCGAGAGAGGAACACACCACGGGAATCAACTACATGCGATAACCCTGCGGCTTAAATGTTCGTTTGGGTAGTCCACTTCCTTGAATAAACTCAGGCTCCAGGCATCGTTTGGCAAATACGTAGCGCCTTAAATAGCCGCTCCTTCTCTCACTTCGATCGTTCGATCCATACCCGCCCTACACAAATCGTTAGAGGATGAGCATCGTGATACTAAAAAGACTCTAACCAACCAACATCAGTATAATTTCATACGAGCAGATGAATTGCTCGAGCTACCTGGGGTGTACTCATTGTAGACTGAGAGTCAGTTTCAATCAACATTGGCGACTTTTCTTTGAAATTAGTGCGCGCAAGCTGTTCGGAAACGCTTCCAAAGCACTTCATCTGGTTAATTCTGAACTATCAGCACCAAAACGTCGTTCATTTTTTTCAAACATGCTCTGTATGTCGATAGCTACAAGCTCGTTGCCTTCGAATATTTCACGAAGAAATCGGTCGCTGAACCGGTCGGACAACAAGCATGTTTCCATTAATCTCATTAAACTTTGGTAACCCAAGTTTCATGAAGCCTTCGCCTCGAATTTTTGTATAGACACTAAAATCTCGAGCTGCCCACTTTCGACAGCAAAAAAAAATTAATTACGAGGTGACTGGAAATTAACTTGCATCCATAAAATCACGATTTTTCACTTGAGTTTTTCCATTGAAAGCACACTTGACTGCAATATATTCAGGAAAAGTTGTCTCCCGCTCTGGCTTTTTAGGCAACTGACACATTCCTTGATCGACAGAGCGTGCGATTCGGTATCATTTCAGCACTCACCTCCACACGTCTAATTTGTCTTCTGACCCAGAAAAACGTGAGCCTTAACGTTACGATCAAGTCGATCAGGTTGAAATCTTTGATGAGAACTGAGGTAAAGAATTCCATCACTAAATCGTTTTTAGAACGTTCAATGGTACACAGCCGCTATGATGGCTCCCGTGTGCAGCCAATGCCCTAATACTTGTCATGTTTTAACACTGAGAGGCCCATTATATTCACCGGAAAGTGGTTTTACATTTTACGCAATGAATTTTGCTTGGTATATCACTCGACGTATACTTACTAAACGTGAAACGCATCCACGTTTTCGTGACCCGGTGTAACAGGCTGACCTGTTACAGGCTTACACCGTGAATTGCAAGTGAGGAAGCGTGTAATTAGAATAGGTACAAATGTAATTTGCTCCTTAATTGTTTTACCTATATTAAACTAGACCAGACTATATAATAAGCTTAAAAAGTCCCTAATTATATATCTCAATAAATAATTCTGGACACGTGGCTGCAAGACGGAAGTTTAAGAGTGAATATATATTTGGGTGGCTTAGGGCTAATTACTATAACTATTAATAAATTGGACCTTTATAATCACCCCAAAAGCCATAGACTCACCCCCATTTTACAGTAAGACCCATGATAGGTTCGAAATAGGTACACTGTACCATTCAAAGACAAAAGTTGATACCTACCATCCGCTGCATAACCTGCACAGATTTTAGCAGAAAACGGAGTAACGTTTAAAGGCAATGGTGGATGATTACTGTATCAATGTAATCGTGACGTGGGGAGGGAGTCGAATCATCCTAATGAAATGAAATTGGAGACTACACCGACTAAGTACTATGCCATTTTGGAAAAAATGAAAAGTTTTTATTTTTAATAGTTTACGTTGTTCGACAGAACCGGAAGAGCTCAATTCGTCCGATAGTGGTACTTCTAGAGATGAAAGCAATGAAAGACAAAAAACGACGTCAATTCAACAGCTACGTCATGTTTCGTCCATCGACGAATATCGCAAAACTACTTGGAAGCAGCTCGTCATGTGCGGCACGTAGCCTATCCAGAGCAACAAACGTTAACATGCACGTCAAGCGGTCTTACAACGGAAATAATTCGCCAGTTCTGCGATCCAACAGCGTAGAGAAGTGGCTGCATAACGAAAAAAGAAGCGGCTCAAAATGGAGTGTCGCTTCGGCTCCAAAAGGGCCACTCGGCCTCTTCGAAGGAAACCCAAGCAACCGACGACTCCAGTAGATCTGATTAAGTAAATGGTCAAGACATTCGAGTAGAAGTAGTGCGAAATTGTAGAGGTATTGGCAGACAGATCTAATTTGGTTGGCTTATGGCACTTCTGAGTCTTATCGTACGGAACCGCATGTTCTGTACGGTGTGGGGGTTTGGACTCCAGGGTGGGCTATGGTACCCAAAAGTGGTGTTCATCGTAAACGTGACTGACAGTATGTGATGTTTTACATCAACGTCCTGGATGACTGTGAAGACATCCGTGAACGTCGATTTGATCGAAGTACCGATGATAGACATATGTACTTTGTTGACCTTTTCTTTCAGGTTCGTTATTACACGAGCCGAAAAGGGTCGCGGAAGAACAGGGACGATAATGACGCCCTGACGCAAAGTTGGAACGCCTTTGTTGAGATCTACAACAAAGCGAATTCACATCATGCGCGAGCGCTTCTTAAAGCACTCGCGTATTGGCAAAATGGAATTCATCCATTTTACCAGCCTTCGGAAAGGGATATCCCTTTACATATTGATTGCCCTCGGGTGCTCCTTGCATGACCGAGGAGAGGTTGCGGGGATACTGTAGTTGCTCCGTACCGTTCAAGATCAAGGGCTTTATTGAAGCCCTTCATACATCAACACCTAGTGTTGATGCCCATTCGAATAACGAGTTTGAGGAGAAGTGTCCTTCTCAAACTCCTTCAGGAGGTTAGGCGCGTCAACCCTCAGAACCTCGATCGGCTCCCAAGAGTCAAACCCTTGGGAGTAACCCAACCAGCGTACCAAGTACTCGGTACGCTGCCTTCCTTACAAGAAATCGAGCGCTTCGAGAGTAAGCGCTCGAGAATATAACGCTTATCCCCCTGATTATCAATCAGGGGCGGCGGTGGGGCTGACAGTACCCTCGCCGTCGTTGTTGCGAAGCATTGTTCACAGCTCCGCAAGCTCGAGAAGGATCAATCTGAGTAGAGCGGCGATATTCCTTAAGCCGTGAAGACATATCGTTCTCTTCGCGATGAGATGCACGACCTGATGGGCGCGCATGTTGCCCTTCAGCAGAAGAACGATATTTTTGCTGGTCGAGATCGATCGCCATAAGTCGGACATTGAGAGTTCCTGACCTCCTACAATCGGCTGAAAGCCAATTACAAGTCTCTTCTGAGTGACGTAAACAAGAAGGACATACGCCGTGGGGATGCGTCTCGTCTTAAGACGGAGACGAAAGGTAAGGATTTAGCCGCCCTATGTAGAACGTAGGGTGAAGTCGCATCGCTGCGGGGATGTCTATTGTATAGGCATTCCCTTTTACACTTTGGACCTTGAATGGTCCAATAAAGTTAGGGAGAAACTTCCGTGTAGGGAAGTTGTACTGCATGTGTAGGCAAATTAGTTGTAGACAATAACTAATTCGCCTTGCTTAGAGGAATTTGTGTTCTTCCTTCCATTCTTGTCTGCATTTTGCTTATGCTTATCAAAACCAGAAGCAAGCGCGTCTTTTACGTAGCATATTACAGCTTGACACTGTAATACGAAGTCATTTATGGCTTTGTTAGTGTGGTGAAGCGATCGGAAAATATTGGGACTGAAGTGGACCACACATGGCCGTTGTAACATATGACGGTTGATGGGTGGGAAAAGGTTGATCACGATTAAGAAGAAAAGGTGGTGGCCAACGGAT
>MIQA02023452.1:0-22611 GCA_001887855.2 Sclerospora graminicola
TAGATAACAAAATCATTAAGTGAGAAGTTACCTATTTGTGAGCTGAACGGAAATTATATGCATTTTGCTATATGTGTTTGTTACAGAAATATAAAATAGTCACCAAGTGAAAAGATCTGGTTATCCGTGATTTACCGAATGATTTCCAAAAATAATCAATCTCCGCTCAGATAATGTTCGAGGGCGGGCAGTATAAAAAATATAAGATTTTGTGGCACAAGCTGCAAAACATTATATTTTTCAGAGCGACCTCAATTATAAATTTCTGCATTTTCGCAGACTGGAATGGGTATAAAAAATAGCTAACCACCATGACATCATTGAACCTAATAATAAACATTACCCCCACCGAAGCTTTTACTATCCCAGGATAATACATGTATAAAGATTACAAATAGTCTGGACCACAATTTAATATTTGTCCCTGCACTGTGAATCATTCTATCAGCTTCTATGCGGTGATGCAAAACAATTTAGTACGTCATGCTCTAGACTAACAAATAAATATAACTTTACACCTAATTCGTTAGATCATTACATTACTATATACAGTATATCGCTGTATCAAAATGCTCGCGTTATATAGTGAAATGAAGACGAGTTGGTTCTGATTTGTATTGCGTATACCAGCAATTTGAGTGTCATGGATTACATTTTTTACTAAAGTTCGTGCCTTTTGTGTGACGAAATAACAAGAAGTACAATTTTCAAAATATACAATAAAGCATTGATATCGCTTGATTTCTACAAACACTAGCGAGTTTAATTGCTTGTTATGAAGCAGCACTTCAATGTCCTTGTCCTTCATCAAAAAGACTATAGCAGATGCAGCATCGACCGGCGAACAGGATAGTACATTAATACAAGGTGAAGTGAACTATTAATAGTTAAGTTAACTAGAAGGAAGAAAATGAAAGATTAGTGATATGTGGTTAAGTAGCTACCATGAATTATTAAGTTATTGACTAGAATGGAATTATCGCTGTGTTACTTTGCACTTGTTCATTAGGTATGTCATTTTTCAGTCTCTATATTTATTGAGCAGTTTCTCAATAACAGACGAAATAATCTGATTATATCGGTCTTTGACCTTTACACTAAGTCATATAGAGATTACACCGTATCTGGTCGGGATTTCTGTTTTTTCGGAAAAGACTATGTTATAACTGACTGATATTAGTAATTGATTGGTTTCAGACTAAATGAGCAGGTGTTCTATTATCTTAGCGGAGGTTGATTATTTTTGGAAAACATTCGGTAAAACACGGATAACCAGATCTTTTCACTTGGTGACTATTTTATATTTCTGTAACAAACACATATAGCAAAATGCATATAATTTCCGATCAGCTCTCACTAGCTTCTCATAAATTATTTTGTTATCTATCAGTTTCAAATGTTGGGATTCATTATTTAGAAAATCGTTGGGGATAGATAGATAGCAGCTACCGGTATGGCGATCCGAGGTACGAGCGCAATTCAAGACGGGCGCTACTTTGGCCAAGAGAAGAAGCTTCTGGCAAAGATGACGTTTCCTTCATGCTTTGAGAAGCGCGTGGATATGCGTAAAGTGGAGCGTGAGGTGATTTACCAGTGGGTCACGGAACGTATTACGCAGTTACTAGGCTTTGAGGACGATATTGTTGTGTCGATGGCGATTAACCTGCTCGAGCCCAAAGTAGACGAAAAGCTCGATCCAAAACAATTGCAACTAGCGCTTACCGGATTCCTAGAGAAACAAGCAGGTGCGTTCATGGAAGAGCTGTGGCAGCTACTGCTCAGCGCCCAAAGTAACCCTACGGGCATTCCTAGCGCTATCTTAGACAAGAAAAAACAAGAAATGCAAAAAATTGCACAGGAAAAGGAAAGGCTGAAAAAGGTACTCGAAACAAAGAAGGCTCAAGCTCAGAGTCAACGTAGAGATCAAGACAGGGAGAAGGAGAAAACAGACGAAAAAGAACGCCGCTCGCCTCTGCGTGAAGAGCGTAAACGAAATGACGCGCCACGACAATCTCGAAGCCACCAACGCCGCACGTACAGCCCTCCACGACGCTCAAGACGCTCTCCGAGTGATCGAAGGAGATCATCTAGACGTCGCCGCTCGCGCAGTCAACGCAAACGATCTCCTAGTCCTTTGAAAAACAGACGTTCGCGCAGTGCCGCGCGAGTTCGCTCTCAACGTGAACGATCGCGATCCTTGTCTGTTAAACGGCGTCAGAATCGCCGGTACGTGGCTAACCGAGGTTTGTATTGGCTTGTTCGATTAGACTGAGGACATGAATTTGCTCTATGCTTGTTGAATGTAGGAGGTCGCC
Source organism: Sclerospora graminicola (assembly GCA_001887855.2). NCBI lineage: Eukaryota > Oomycota > Peronosporomycetes > Peronosporales > Peronosporaceae > Sclerospora > Sclerospora graminicola. The sequence continues at coordinate 2,316 of MIQA02023452.1, forward strand.
GTCTCCCTCACCACTTCGATCACGCAAACGTCATTCATTGCGTAGCGAAAGGTCTAGACATCGAGATCGCAGGTACTCATTCCGTTGATATTTTTTTGTGTGTCCTTTTGTTAAACTAACGCTCTTGTTTTTTTCTTCTTCTCAGTCATCGCTCTCGTCGCAGTCCATCCAGCTCTTCGTCTGCCTCCAGCCATCATTCGCCATCTTCTTCACGCTCGCCTTCGTCTAGTCGTCGTCGCGCGACCAAATCACACCGAAAAGAGTCGTTTGAGAGTCGATCGAATAGTGGATCGGACAGTTTTGGCTCGGATAGCGCTTGAATCTTGTTCAAAGAATGCGTGGGATGATTTTTTAAGTTGCGCTTTAGCAGCTAAGAATACATTGCATATAGAATTGGCTTTAAACTACTCGCCTGATGGGCTAGCGACAGCGATACTGGGATTATTGTAACGTATGGAGTCAACGCCAGGGCAGTTGATTGGCGCGACAAAGCAATTCGAAGGCTCAAAGGATAGAGAAAGTATTTTTTCGTTGTCATATACTTCATAAAAGTACGGAGTACTGTATATGACAGCAGAAGTATTAATAATACGCAAACTCATTTTGAGCATGATTGGCAAGATTTCTTTTTCTGTGCGACCTTGTCAAGTCGTCGCTTAATGTGACTTGAACCTCCGTGCTCCGGACTAATGAGGACTTTCGATGTGTGCTAGTGTACTTTTAAAGTCCGTGCACTTGCCCGGGGTATATCTGGACGATCTTAAATCACTCCTAGCTCCACGTCTGAACCTGTTTGTTCAACATACTTGTCGTGTATGTTACTACTTTCCGATAGCGGTCTCGTCTGTATTGTTATTACAGTATATCAATACGTTTTCACAGATGTCTACCTATCAGCCAATTAAATTGCTTAAATCGTACTGTCCAATGGATTGATTTCTAACCTCTTGTAGAAATCATGGATAGCGATGACGCCGTGAAGTCGTCACCTCCGAGTGTATCGGAAGAAATCCATGACAGTAATCAAGAGAATGAGGTAAAGGTGATTGTGATGAATTACGGCAAGTGGAAAGACGCCAAAGTGTTGAGTGAAGTGCTGCGTTCGAAGGGTATAAAATTCCTCAAAGTGCAAAAAGCGCGGCAATTGTCGTTTGGTTTCGTCCACTTTCATTCAAAGGAGGAGCGCGATGAAGCTTTACCTCAATTGGAGGCAATTGAATGGAATGGAGAGCTTTTAGAGGTGAAAGACGTGTTACCGAAAAAGAGCACCAAGTTTCCGCGGAAACCTCGCGACCGAAAAGCCAAAGCAACGAGTGATCCGAGTGATGAGACGGACAAAAAACCAGTGGAAGACGTTTCTGCCCGTGACGTGCGCGACGTGGTGACTCCATGGGCCACCGTTGCTTATCAAGAGCAGTTGGAACGAAAGGAGGCAGAAATGAAGAAAGTGTTAGTGAAAATTGTGCGTCTGACCCGAAAAGAGTATGGTAGGAAGGAGAAACGTGTGGCTCAACATCAAGACAAGAGTGCGAAAAAGAAACGCAAACTGGAGCAGGAGAAGCTCAATGAGAATGAGACGAAAGTGACGCAGGAAAAGGTGGCAGAGGGCTACACGGACGATGCAAAGCCACAATACGTATTGTCAATCCCCAAGTGGCTCAATGGTCATGGATCACTTTTTGTCGTGGCGAATCAGGTTTTGTACTCACGTCCACATGAAGGCGATGGCGATACGCCTTGGACGTCCGTGGCCGATGCTGCCGATATTGTAGCGATCATATCGTTTGGCAGTGACTTAATTGGTGTCAAGACAAATAATGTCCTTTATGCTCTGAAACCCAACGTGGCAGGAAGCGACAATCTCTCGTGGGAAAAGATTTGCAATGGACCGGACGGCGCCCAGGTCACGTCGCTAGCCTCGTTGCGTGGCACATTACTGAGTTGTACCAGCGATGGAAAAATCTATAAACAAGAAGGCTCTGGGACGTTTGCATCGGGTATTTGGCACGAGGTTGGAGAAGCCCCAGGTGCGACCATCATTGGTCTTCATAATGGCTTTTTGTACGCACACAACAAGAACACAAATGTGGACGATCAAAGGTCCTGGTCGCGCGCACCACTTGACGCTACCGCGTTAGAAACGCTAACGTTCGAACGCTGCAACGTTCCAGTGCCCCAGTCATTCGGGATCACGTCCCACAACGCGCTGCTGATCCTTCTGACGCCTGAAGCGCTCGAGTTTGTGCAGGACGATGGCTCTGTCAAAGCGAGCGTTCCCTTGCCTGCGAATCTAAAGAATGCAAGCTTTACTGGGTTTGCAAGCCACCGGGGTTTGTGCTGTTCAATGGATTCGATCCGCGCCTCGCCCGTGACGGAAGGTTATCGGAACAAGTGTGAATTTAACTTTGGATTTGACAAGGACGAAAAGCCGTGCGTTGGCTTTCGCCTAGGTCTATTTCGTGAGGGCTCCGTGGTCGTTAGCAAGCCCAACGCGTGTGTCAATGTCTCGAGTGAGATGAAAGCAGTCTGTGCCGTGATGCAGGAGATCGTCGAGACCTCCAAGATTCCTGTCTACAATGTCACGACGAAAACAGGCGTGTGGCGCGTCTTGACTGTCCGTCAAAGTGTCAGCACGGGGGAACTCCTGGTGATGGTACAAGTGAATCCAACGGACAGGACGTCTGAAGAGCAGCATGCCATGACCAATCTCGTAATAAAGCGGCTAACGGACGAAAAGCAGTCGTTCAAGGTGACTTCCATCTACCTCCAAGAGTATGCTGGAATGTCCGCGCCTTCGGATAACGACCCTGTCAAGCATGTATTTGGAAAATTGACGCTCGAGGAACAGCTATTGGGTATGCGATTCTCCGTGTCGCCCACGGCCTTTTTCCAGGTGAATACGCGTGGTGCAGAGACCTTGTATTCCTTGGTAAAAGAGTACGCACACGCCGACGAGCACACATTATTGTATGATGTTTGTTGCGGGACAGGTACGATCGGTATCTGTGCGTCCAAAGGAGCGGGAAAAGTCGTGGGGATTGAAATTTGCAAGTCTGCGACCGACGACGCTGCAGCAAACGCGGTCCTCAATGGCATCCAGAACATTACGTTTATCAATTCCAAGGCTGAAGACGTGATGAAAGATTTGTTGCATCAAAAGCGCGACGAAACAGACAAGCACCTGTCTCGTGTCGTTGCGATCGTGGATCCACCGCGAGCTGGTCTCCATCACCAAGTGCTCCGAGCACTGCGAGCGTGTCCACCAGTGGAACGTATCGTGTATGTATCTTGCAATCCATTGGTCTCTCTGGTCCGAGACGCCGTCACCCTTTGTGGTCCAAGCTCCAAGTCGGTCCAGGGTCAACCTTTTCAACCTACGCACGCGGCCCCAGTTGATATGTTTCCCCACACGCCACACTGTGAGATGATTATCGTCTTTGATCGTGTCCAAGCCGTGTCAGAATAGATGAAAGGCGTCGCATTTCGAATCCCATTGCTCACTTTTTGGACTGTTTTCTGTTCGACAGTGTAGTATCAATCATCACATCAACCTCTTAGTCTATCTCATTGCTTTCTACTTCTTCGAAATCATCTTCTACAAAAGGTGGAGCCTCGTCGATCATTCGCGACTTGAAGGGCTTTATCGATCGTTTCACAGGCCCACTTGCCCCGGTACTGGGCTCCGTTGACCCTTTACTTGCTGTTGTGCCAGCCCCTTTGATAGTTGGTTTTGGTTGTGTAGGCTTTTTAGGTGTCTTTGCTTTGGCAGCTTTGTTCAATGCGCGTAAGGTTTGTAAATCAGTCAGACCAGGTGTAAAGAATGCCAGTATCTACAAAGCCCACACACACACACATAATATCGACTTAGTTTTGGACACAGATAGACAAGACCATGTCCTAAACTAGGATCATACTCGGTTGAACATGCGATTGCGTTCCTGTCGCTGATTCAGTGGCTTATAATCTGGTTCCTTCATGTGTTTTTTATCTTCTGTCTTTAGCATTTGTCTACGTAAACAATGAATGCAAAGATTACATTACATCACCAAAACATGGTCACCACACAAGCGTTGAAGCTTCGAACCGATAGTCGTTTTCTTTCGCAAGCCATTCGTCTTGCAGCTCCAACAGTGCATGCAGCTTTGTGCCCAGATCTTTGTCCTTAGCAATGTCTATAACAAGAATGAATGACCACCAAGCCACAGATGAACATTTTTTCTTTCAAACTCGTTGCAATTCCAGAAAACGCACCCGCTTTCACCACATCGAATGATTCTGTCGCGCATCGTGCTCCATACGCAGCAATAAGCTGCGTCAGCGCTTCAAGAGCATGATCCACTTTCTCCCTCTCTTGCTTCGCTACATCTCGAGCTTCAAGTCGTAGCATATTTGACTAACACCACCTTATCTCGGTTAGCAAAACGCAATCAACAATATCGTTTCGTTGCTTTCGAACCTTTAGATACTGTTTCGTATACGGCAGAAACGTCATGAGCGTGGCAAAATATCCAGTCACCCGCCACTTATTTGGATGAGCTTCCACTACCAACTTGTCAACGGCACGCAACGGTTCGTCCAAGGATCGTGGGAACACTTTTGGGATCGGTGCAGTCTCTGCCACTACAATACCACAGCAAGACATCAACATTCCACCTTTTTGCTCCCATAACGATATAGAAAACCACTCACATTCTTGCACTGCTGTCCGTAGCACCTCTAGCCTCCTTACCACTTCTTCATCGGGCTGCCAGTCACTGACGGTATCTGGTAATTCCTCCAAAAACGACCGCAGAGCGCCATCCACGGTCCTCTTTTTCCCTCGCTTGGTCTTTCCTTCACTAACTTGGTCTTCGTCTTCCTCCTTTTCCAGTGTCTCGATCTCTTCGCCAGCATTTACAAAGAAACCAGAGTGCTTTGTCTTCACTTTCGTCTGACCTTTAACCTCTTCAATGTGCTGCTGGAGCTCCGTGTCATCAATGAATGAGTCTTCCGAGTCGTACAGGTCGTCATCATCTCGGCGGTCAAAACTGCCACCCACGTCACCTAGGTCACCATCATTTAGCACAGCGCCACCACCGTATCGTTTTTCCAGATGTTCAATGATGTTGAAACGCTGTGGTCGAGCTATGGGTGTCACACGCTCCACTTTTCCCGTAGGAGGCAGCGAATTAGTTGCTGCGTTTATCGGGATCGATCCAGCCTCTAGGGGCTTGGATGGACTCGCATTGTCGATCACAAGTTGCTTAAAGTTGATTTCTGCCGGACTGCTACCATCTAGTTGGATGTGGAAGGTTCGTCGCGGCTTAGGAGCAGTCAGCGCGGCCACCTCCTCTACACTCGGCGTAGTCATTTTTTGTACGTTATGAAAGTTACTACGATTTTGTGATAAAAATGTACGAATTGTATTTGGAATGGGACAGCAGTGATAACAGAGTGATGGTCGAAGAGGTTGAAGTTAGCTGACATAGTGCGGTTTCCTCCTCTCTGTTGGTTGCTGTAGATGGAGAGGATAATAAGCGACAAGTGCAGCGTGGAGACTAAAGGCTGGACCTGAGAAGGAGAGTTTCCGCTCCGAGTGCCTTGATGAACAAAAGCCGATAGCGACACAAAGATATGCCGTCTCAAGAGTCAACCACAGACTCAGGAAGAGACTAGCAAGTTCGCGGCGTTTTAAAAACTTCAGATCACTTAAAGAGAGCGAGAGAGCACCGTCACCGCATTGTATGCCGTTCATCTGCATGCAGTTAATGACCATGGAGAACGATACCTCAGCGATGGTGTCCAGCACGATAATGTGGCCTAATAGCAGCAAGGAAGCTAGACGGAAAGCTGCATGAGTGCTGGTCATGAAGCCGAGGAAAAGTACGCACAAATTAATCACAGGACGGACTAGAGAGAGTGAGTAGGTCGAAGGTGACATGGAAAAAGCTGTGATTGTGTATAGCAGCACCGCTTGGAGGAACATGCCGATGATAGAAAGAAGACGCACTGTTCGCGTGTGTACCTTGATCAAAGCCACTTCAGGTGTATCCAGTATCGTTTGGCTCTCAGCTGCTGCTTCACCAAACCTCTGTTTGACTCGCATGATTAGAAAGATAAAAGTTATCGCGAACACTAGGAAGCTGCATGCCAGCACCGTAATGAGTGTATTCAGGTTGTCGAAATACCAATCGGTCATACTAATTAGAAGCGGAGCCTTTTGGTGGATGGAAAAGGAAAAGCATGACTTGAGACTGTGCAGTGACCCAAAATAACGAGATGTTATGTCTCGTGAAACGCATCAAAGTGGCTGACTACTAACGATCGGAAAAGGGTTGAGACAGATCAAGCAGTGCATTGAGTGAAAAACTTTTCCTCGTATCTTCAATGTCTCGCGATTTGCCAGCATTGCCAGTTTTTACGAGTAAAACAAGATGCACTAGCTCTTTGCTCCTCACGCTTCAACTCTTTAGCACTGCTGCTCTATTTACATTGTATGCAGTATCTACTGTGTATCGTACGACACTGCTTCTGAGCAGCTTGGTGGGAGCTGTGAGTACCTTGTGCGGCATTTTGGTACGTTGAAGCGAAGCGTTTGTCATATATTCGATTCTGACGGACAATGTAGGGATTGTGTAGATCTACACCGGCAGTTGTGGCTAGCTTCATGGTCTCGATCGAGTCGTGTTTTAGCAGTGCGCTCCTAGGAGGCTTGTGCATCTTATTCATTTCAGACGTCGAGCTAGAGGTTGAATTGTTCTTTGATAACATGCCCGTATTAAGTGGCGTCGATCGCAAGGAAAAGGTACATTACTACCGTGGAATTTTAACAGAGCTGTCTAACTCATTGCGGCTTTTTAGCTTGTGTCCGACACCCGGAATATTGTTGGGTTTGCTGCGGCCATTCTCACCGTTAATGCCGTTGCTCACCTGGTCTTTAGCTGGCGTCTTCGTCGCCTCATCGGTGAACGACGCGCTTCGGCAGCTTTCTTACAGGTAACTAACTAACTGACTATACTTCGTTTTTGAGGACCCAGCGGCACTGACATGTAGTGTTGCATACAGATTTTTGGCATTGTTATGTTCCCGTTATCTTTTTTTCTCATTCTTGGTGGAAACTACGTTGTCGACACCGGAATCCTTGCCTCCGCACCGTATACAGGCCTTGCCATGTTTGTTGGTGGGGTTCTGCTGTTGATCGTGGCACTCCTGGCGTTTATTGGTGGCAGCTTTGAGTATCGTCGACTGCTTTCGATTTGTTATTTGATTTCAGCGGTAATTGGTGCATTCTCTGTCGTTCTAGCTATCATAGCTTTTGCTGGGCGAACCTTTGTGGAAAACAATATCCTTAATCACTGGGAAAGCATTCGGATCCTTTTACCCCCAACAGCACAAATTGCATACGACCGTGATCGGTTTGCGGCAGCCATGCAGTCTAATCTTAACACTGTCGCGTATGTGGATTTGCTTTCCGGGGTATTCGTACTTGCTGAAGCGGGTATGAGCTTAACTTTGATGCGCCATGTATCCTCCTGGAAACAAAAGCTTGGTCGCGCGAAACATAGGATAAAAGACCTTCAGCAGACGGCTGTTGGCCTGAATCAAATCGGTCCCAGCTCCATTGAGTCTCAGCCGGCATCCGAGATTTCGATTCTTCATCAGGTTAGTGTTTTTCATTGCGAGATTGCGGTTTTGGACGCTAATTTTACTGTCATTTGTTCAAGTGGAGTAAGCACTTTGACTTATCAACGAGGCGACAACGGATTGCCATGCGGATTCTTCTTGCATTCATAACACTTGCTGTTGCCTTCATTTTGGCTGTCATGTGCGCCAGTGCGATTCTTACTGCCAAGTGCAGCAATGTAGACAACCTTGCTGCATCGACCACTTTTCCATTAATCAACTCGAGTGCAGAAGCCACGGCGGTGTCTATTCACGTTGAAAACTCGTTTACGCGTGGAAAAACGACTGTTTCAGCTGCTACTTCGACCACTGGAAGCGTAAATGTCGAGATTTATGGATCCGGTGTAAGTAGCAATTAAGTGCTTCGTCAACGTTTGTACAGCTCTGATGATTTTTCGATCATTTTTTTGTTGTTTCAGAAAGCATCGCTTGCACCCCTTGAGATGACCAAGAAATTTGTCACGAATGATAAAGTCAACGTTGATATTCGGCCATTGGATGTGATGCGCTTTTTGTGGCTGGAAGAGTCGTGCCAGGTGTGTAGCAGTAGCAGTTTGGAGATGGTGTTTGCAAGTGCTTACTTTCATCTTGTAGCGTTCTTTAGTGGACATTGTAATACCACAAGACCGTCTTCGAGCCCTTGTTCTGAACAGCAACGCGTCTGTTGTAATCAACGGATCAGTATCCTTCCTAGGACTTAATGTTACGACCACACAGTCAAGTATTTTGTGCTCTGATGTGTATATTCAAGGAGACGAGCTCTTGTTGCAATCGACTTCTGGTGACATTAGTGTCAACAATCTAACTGTCGACGCGAGTGATTTATTAGCCGTAGAATCGTCGGCCAGAGTTTACTCTGCTCTGGGCTTCATAAGGTTATCAGGAGTGACTCTATCGCAATGCGATCTCCACGTCGAGACAGAAGCTAGCAGTTTGGTACTCTCAGACGTGCACAGGTTTGATTGATTAAGGCCATGTTTGCGCTGCCGTTTTTAAATACGTTGACTAACTTCTTGACTTTACAGCTCTGTTAACTCAGGGAGAAGTCGTATCCTCGCCCAAACCTCATCCGCTTCAATTTCAGTGGATGACATACAAGCAAATTGGATTACATTAACAAGCAGTTCAGGTCATATCTACGGCACCGAGCTGCTTATCGAGGTACAATTCTGACGTTGACGATATCATCAAAAGACCGCTCCCTAATAGAAATACATGACTGCTTTTGTTTGTGGTAGAGCAATTCCGCATTCATTGGGAGATTAGAAGTTACGACCGTGTCTGGAGATATCGAATTAACAAAGATTACGGCAAGCTGCACTGTTCACGTTGAGTCTGCTAGTGGCAAAATTTATATCCAGATGAATGTAGGAATGAAATGATGGTATCGACAGAAAACTTTCGGTCTCTTAACACTTTCTGGTGAACCTTAGACGCAGACATTTGCTGGAATGTACTACATGAGATCCGACTACGGAACGATTACCCTCCGTCAGAGCGACTATTCCAGCGACGTTATTGTGGAGTCTGCAGTGAGTAAAACAATCATTTGCAGAGTTTGAACGATATTTTCGGTTAACAATGTATTATTGTCGCAATGTAGACTTCACTCGATCGACACGAAAAACACGGTAGTATCAACTGCGACCCAACAATCGAAAATTGTTTAGCCTTAGGTAATTTGTTTTTGCGCTCTAACTTTGGTGATGTTGAGCTTGTACTCGGGTGCGATTCGTACAGTTGTAGCTAGCCTGATAACGATATAGTTGCTTTAAAATTGACGACTGCGACTTTTCTATTAGCTCTGATGGAATGCGCATCTTGATCAAATTGGTCTACATGTCTTTACTAACGTTTTCTCCGTAATAGAATTCATAGAATAACTCCATCAGTGGTGGTTTGATGTAATGAAAAGTGATCGAATCTGGTGCACAGCACTTGTCTCCATTCTGCCATCCAATCCCATTATGGTCTGAGAACCAATTGTTTTCCTGATAAATTGACGTAAAAAGCTTGTGGTCATAGGCATTTTCATCATGTGGTTTCGTATACAGACTATTCGGGTTATATTGGTGAAATCTCTCTCGTTTTTCATCATCTCTCGTATCCAATGGAGTCACTCCCAAATGCCGCATACAGAACGAGATGGCCCAATCATCTGGCACCACTTCGTTTGGTAAGCAATATTTCTCATCGAAACTTGCTTCCAACTTTTTTAAATACGCCCAATTCATGGCGTATCCTGCACCCCCGGGGGTATAAATCAACCCGCCATCGTTTATCGTCTCCTCTTTAACTTTAAGCATTGCCGCCACATGATCGGGATCATGTTTTTCATAGGGTTGAAACGGACGGACGAGTTCCCACCATTGCAAAGTCATTCGATGTCCCAATAAAATCGGTTCATTTTTCGAAATCGCTTGAATAGCCGGTGAAGATAGATACTTTTTAAGATTCTCCATAATTAAAAACGTATCGTCGTCGCATTTAAAGACCCAGTCAAATTCCTCTTCGCTGTATTCCCGAATTAAAAGCCGTACAATCTCCCGATGTTTTTGCCACGTCATTTCATGTAGCGGTGGCGCCACAATCTGAACCGTCGGGATACTCAAATCTTCGATATCACTCATCATCAACAACTTATCGCACTTTTTACCCCACGTTTGCTTTATAGAATGCAATCGCTTGTTATGGTTAGCGTGATACGTATTGACCCAGCAAAGTACACGCGTATTGGAGGCTTCAGGCGACAATTGCGACACATTGACGAGCTTCATCGCAGGCACATGATTCCCTAGTTGGGTGAGAAGCTTGGCGCTGTAATCTGCACCGACGAAGGACACAAAGAGGGCATTTAGCAGCAGAAGCCTCATTCTTTGTCTCTTCCGATCAATTATTCGAGGTTTCCCTATATTTTTAGTCACTCTTTGTAACGGCAACTCTATGTTTTTAGTTGAAGTGTTTGGGAGTTAAATACAATTTTTTTAAGGAAATGGGTCGCATGGTGTTAAAGTGATCATCCGTACGCGTCCAACGGCAAATTTTGCGACTCAGCAGCTCCAAATTGATACTGACGAGAATGCTATCACTGTTTACAATGGAAGTGGACCAATGTCGGGCGTTTTATCCCCCGCAAAGCCAATTTCAGGGCCTTCAAACCGTAAAGACTGTTGGCAATTCAAATTCCATCAAGTGTTACACAACGTTGGCCAAGATCGCGTCTATGAATTCATTGCACGAGATATTGTGCATGGTACAGTAGTCAATGGCATCAATGGTACAATTATGGCTTATGGACAAACGGGTGCTGGCAAAAGTTTTACAATGATTGGAGACACGCAAAAGTATCACCATCGAGGAATTGCGCCTCGTGCTATCGCCCATTTATTTGAAGAAATTGAAAGTCGCATTGAATTGCAATATATTGTCCATGTCTCGTATATGGAGATTTATAATGATCGGTTTTATGATTTATTGGGTAGAGACAATAAAGGGGAACAAGATAGAGAATTGGTGGTAATAGAAGACGCTCATGGCACCAACGTCCGTGGTTTAACCCAAGTGCAAGTTTTTAATGAGCAGGATGCACTAAGTCAATTATTTCATGGCGAATTGGAACGTACAGTCGCTGAACATCAACTGAATAAACGCTCGAATCGTTCTCACTGTATCTTTACGTTCCACATTGCACAAAAGTCACGCGTTGAAGCCAATGAACGCATGACTTTAAGTAAATTGCATCTCGTGGATCTGGCAGGGAGTGAACGGCTCAAGAAAACGTTTGATAGTGACCAATCATCGAGTACCAACTCGTCAACAATCAAGAAAGAATCCATGTATATTAACCAGAGTCTAAGTTTCCTCGAACAATGTATTGTCGCTTTAGGTTCGAAAGAGCCCCGCCATATTCCCTATCGTCAAACGAAACTGACCAATGTACTTAAAGATTCACTCGGAGGCAACTCGAATACGCTCATGTTTGCATGTATATGGGGTGAAAGTCGTCAGTTAGAAGAGACGATTTCGACCCTGAAATTGGCGCAACGGATGATGCGCGTGCACAATGAAGTCGCGAGTATTGTTGAAACGGATCCCATGCTCTTAATACGGAAATACGAACGACAGATTCGGGAACTCAAGCACGAATTGATTCTCCACGATGCCTTTGCTGATCGATCAGCGGTCATTTATGACGAACATACGCCCGAACAAAAGAAACAATTGATGCAAAGGATACAACGTTTCATTGACGCGGAAACGCAAGAAAAGGAAGATGAAACGCTTTCTCTAACCAGTATTCATGAAATTCGTGAACTCTTTCGTCAATTTAAACTTCTCTATAAGAAAAACGCCCAAGTTGCCTCGATAGGTACACCCAGCACATCGGATAGAGAAAGCACAAGTTTGGCACTAAACATTGTACCAACCGAGTCTCTAACTATAAAGAATCAAGGTGCTGCTTTCGAGTTTCCAAATGAAGGTTCAAATGGCGATGACGAAATGGGGGTCGGAGAAGACGAACCTGGTGCCGGGTTTGCTCTTGGGCTGGTATCTGATACCGCCCGCCCTTTAACGATGGAGATAGGGCGGTTAAAACACGCTCGGGGTGCCCGAAAGAGTCCAATACGACAAAGTCCGTCGCCCGTTCGTCCCTATAGTAAAAACGAAGAACGTCAAAACCATGAAGAGGGTTTTCCCCCTATGTCTAAAGATAGAGACGAAAGTGGTGACGATAGAGACATTCGTGAAAAAAACGCTGCATTTCAAATCTATCGCTTAACTGGAGCGGGTAAAAAACTCTATACGAATCTACAAGATGAAAAGGAGAAACGTGTGGACGCGACCGCGCGGGTAAAACAAACAACTCGCCGTGTAAACGCCGCGAAAGCGCAGATCGATACAATTCGAAGCCAATTAGACGCCAAGCGCGTGGATCGCAGCGACCAGGCGCCGGAAATTGTCGATGAAGAAGAATTTCTCCTTTTGACGGCCGAGCGCGAAGCGAAACGGGCCTATCGCGCGCTCTTTCGCGACTTGAAAGACGCCAAAGCCGAGCTCGAGTTTACGCTACGGACGGTAGAGCTCGTTCGACGCCAAGTAGTGCGGGAATTTGAAGCCTGGTATGAGGAAAAGAGGGGACGAAACGAACGAGAAGAACGAGATGATGAAATGGACGATGGCGAACAGTTTCAACAGTTGGAACTGGACCGTGTACGCGCCCAAGATCCCGACGCAATTGCCTTCTTCCAAGCACAGAAACAATTGCGCTCTACGCGTGGGAATCGACCGGCATCGCAGCGACACAAGCGCTGAGTTCTTTTTCTCGTTCTTTCTCTTTTTCTTTCTCTTTCTCGTTTTTCTTCTTTTTTTCTTCGTTTTTTTATTCCATGTGCTTGTCTTTCTTTTCCTTTTCTCTTTTCTTTTTCTTCTTTTTCGAGTGATTGCTACTTGGTTGAAGAAGTCCACGTGACGTCTCCTTTTCTTCTTCTTCTTCTTCCTTCTCGTCTTCTTGTCGTTCTTTTCGATGCCGAGAGCGACGACCAGGAGTCAATACGGGGGGACGTGTATGTTCCAGTGGTCCACTTTTCTGTCGACGCTTGTCTTGTCGGGACTCTTGTCGCGAGCTTTGACGCGATTGTAGTCGATCACGAGGCTCATATGGATCCGAGAGCGGCAGGAGTAGATTTTCAGTGGAGAGAAAGTGGTGATTGGGGCTGGAGTTTTCAATCGAAGGACTCGTTTCTCTCGTTCCAAAGGTGGAAACTTGAGTCGCTACTCGAGACGTGTAATTTGCACTCTGAAGACGAGCAGATGGCGATATGATGAGTGAATTATCACGACTTGGTGTCGTTCGTTGAGTATTTTGAGTCGATGGTCTCGAGATTCCTCGTTTGGAACCGTTGAAACCTCTAGCGGCGTCACGAGACTCATCTTCAGCATCGGACACGACTTCAGCGCCTCCTGTTTCATGTCTGGTATTCATTTCACTCCCTTTTAAAGGTAACGATGGCAGTTTAATCGTTTGAAAATCACTTCGAGGTCGAACGCGTGGGACACTCCACTCTTCTCGTTCTTCGTTCCAGATGGCTCGTTCCCAGACTTTAACCAGTTCATTTGATGGCAAAAAGAGTTCCACCAATTGTTCAAGCAGTTTGGTCTCTTTTGATTGTTCCCGGATCGTTTCGCACAGAGTTTCTCGCTCGCGTTCAAATTCACTATAGAGATCGACAATCTCTTGCCGAGAGGCTTCGAGTTTGCCTTTATACTTGGTTTCTTTCTTTCGAGCAGCTAGTAAAGTCGCTTGGACTGTCTCCTGCGCTGTCTTTAACTCGTCTTCGACTTGTTGCTTTTCCAGCTCCAACGTGCGTCGAAGGGCGTCCGTTTTCGCTTGTTTCTTGACTTTGGCTCGTAATTTCAACTGGGCCCGTCGATAGTCCACTTGTTGGCGTAGTAAGGCCACTTCCGAGTCCATTTCGTGGCTGTCAGCGATAGAATGGAGCTTGGAAGATGATGAAAATGAAGTGCCACCGAGGATATGACTCTCGATCTTTTTCAATTTCGCACGTAACACTTCTTTTTCCCGCATTGACGTTTCCATAGCTCGCTGGGTTTTCTCTAACTCTTGACCCACACGATCACGTTCATGAAGAATCGTTTGATTCAATTCCCGTAACTCGTTCTGCTTTTTCACATGGTCTTCTGGAATCACTTCTTTGACGACAATTTTCTCGACGGTTCGATCCGCTGCTTCTTTCATCATTTTTTCAGCTTTGGCCATCATTTCTTTTGCTTGCGCATCCATTTCGACAGCTTCTTGCATTGCTTGAGTCATTGCAGCGTCTTTACTTGATGAAATGGTCTCTCTATCGTCGTCAACGAGACCTAAAAGCGGTGGCAAAAGGCTCTTTTCCTCGGAAAAGTGGCTTAACTGTTGCAATTGAAGAGCTTGGGCTTCGTCCATCATGCGTTTTGCCCGTGCCAGCATTTCTTCTGCTTCTTGCTCGTATTTTCGTCTTTCAAACTGTTCTGGAACGCCATTTAAAGCCACTGTCGTGTCATTATCTCGATTTTGTGACTGACTTTCGAGCATCGTACGTAATCGTTCAATTTCTTCCTTATATTCCCGTAATTTGGCATCTTTCGGGTCTTCATTCACCACGGGTTTGTTTTTAATATTCTTGGCACGATTCGCATAGCGTAAAGTGGACAAGGTTTCGTCGTAATTGTAGTCAGCAGGACTGATCGCAGCGACCATGAGGGTCTTTGTATTCCCCCCCAACGAATCTTGCAATAATCGCGTCAATTTCGAGTCACGATAGGGAATATGCTTGCCTTTACCATCAACAAGCGCGGAAATGACATTCCCTAAAGCCGATAGACTTAAATTGATTTTGCATCCTTCCTAGAAAATAAGGAATAAAAATGGATTTTTTTAAATGTGAGAATATGGTTAGAGAGGAATAAAACGAAAACGAAAAGAAAGAGCCTTTCACCTTCAGTCGATTGCCTGTCGCTCCTGTTTTGCTTTGACGTTCACTTCCTGCTAAATCTACGAGATTTAACTATAAAAACAGTTAGAGAGTGAGAATATAGAAGTGAATAAACACGAGTGTATTTAAATAAAATACATACTCGTACCTTTCCTGCTTTGAAATGATCTTGTTGAGCAATTGTCTCACTTGTTTCGACTACAACGGTGAAAATTGAGTGTGATCGTGACGAGCCTTCGTTCTATTGATTTCGTCATCAAGAGAGGCGGTTGTGTTTACTTAAAACCATTGCATTTTAAAATTCAGTTAAAGTTATTTTTTGCTTACCATTAGAGTCGCTCCCACCGTTCGGCCTTTAAATCCTCTTGTCATGACATCGGTCATGGACTCGACATCTCGCACGACAACTTCGGTGAGATCTTTGACGTACACCGTTCCATCCATCGCTTCTTTCAAGTCAAATTTCTTTTTTGTATCGTCATGCAAGAGATCCCGAATTTCTTCATTGTAAATCTCTAAATACGAGACCCGGACCATATATTCTTTTGTACTATCGGCTTTTATGGTATCAAAAATGTGATCAAACGATAGAGGAATGACACCACGTAACTCTATCGGAAACGCTTTTCCTTGCATCGTATGGGTTTTACCACAACCCGTTTGTCCATATGCAAAAATTGTGCCATTATAGCCATCGAAAATGGATTCCACCAGTGGGTACGCAGCCTCATCGTAAAATTGTCGCTGCGAAATATTTTCATCATATACCGAATCAAACGTAAACGATTTCAACTGACTGTTCTCGGGGCATTTTAAGGAAATTAAAGCTGCAGGTTGATCTAACGTGACGATTGATTTGCGACCTTCGATCAACTCTTTGCCAAAAAGGGGACGACAGCGCACAACCACTTTCACACTCTCTTTGTCTTTGTTACTCGAAGGTTCCATTGGGAAGGTCTCGGAGGTCTCCATGTCGTCAAGGAACAGTTGATTTAAAGTACGTTGTTTTGGATAAAGACAAACTGTTTATATAGCGCATGATAAAAATAGTTGGCGAACGAAACACATGAGCGCGAATGGTCCAATTAACCATGACAGTTATTTGACCGTTTTCATAGTAAGCTACAAATGATATAGAAATGACAATTAAAAGTATGACCAATAGCTGACAGTCGTAATAATTTTGAAAATTGAATGGCTTATGGAATATGAAACTTTGCATCCAAAGTGAAAAAATGTCATCAATGTTCTAAAAAAAATCCCACGCTCATGCAACAGCTGCAGCAGCATGACGAAGAATTGGATCCATTTAATATGGACGTCGGTGGCGATTGCGAGCTCCACAGCACTTAAGGTCGCAGAAGCAAGCTCGAAAAAAGCGCCGGCGTACCCGTCCGCACGACACAAGTTTCTAGTCTAGTCGGACGCTACCGAGTTACAAAAGCGGGTGGTAAAGGTGCTAAACGAGCATTCGGCTCGACTTTTAGTGCACAAGGACCGATTTTATGTCTTGGTCACGACGACAGGCTTATCGATACGAATCTTCGCCTTTTGAAAAGCGCATACCAAAACTGTGACAACAGATATTTCTATAATATATGACGAGCTGAAGGATTTGTGGCACGATCTGTTTGATCGATTCAACGAATCGTTTGGAATGAAACCCACAACATTTTGCCGCTTAAAGGAATCTGGTAGAGGTTTTGGGGAACTCTCGAAAAGGATAAGTACACATTTCGCACTATGAATCCGATGTATATTCCTCTTTGTGACACACCTCTAAGATTGGGTTCTCGATGGCTGGTAACAAGCGCTTCCGACAAAGATTTTGACATTAACCACAGGCGCCTCGACAAAGCGCACATGTACCTACCGGTATCGGCAAGCCTTGGACTTGTTAGAGTGGTAGTAATAAAAAGGAGGTTGTCCCAAATGTCTCGTCTCATTTAGTCTTAAAGGTACCGTATAGTAATCATTTTTTCCGACACTGTGACGTGACAGACTCTTGCGTAAGTCCTACGCACCACCCATATGTTAGCAACCATCATGAGACAAAGTCATTCATTCACCCAAGATGCGAACCAGTCAACCAGGTGCTGGATCTTTATGAACAGTATGCCCAAGGATCTCACTTTACAACTTGCTGTCATCTACAATCGTGAACCATGCGACTCGTCGAGTTCCTTTTCGTCATCCTGATCATTCTGTTTGGCGGTCAGACAAGTGCCCGGAAGTGTAATGTCAAGTCACCGGATAGCGCAACAATTGCAGACGTGGGTGGGGTATCTACTACTCGAAACAATTACTTGAAAGGATCTTTACCGCCTTCTACCGACGTTGCCCCTGACGAAGAAGAGCGAGTGGGAGGATACTCTGGCGCCTCAGCGCGTGGCAACGTTATCCCACTAAACGGCTTAGTACAAGCAGAAGATGACAAAGTAAATACCGTGACAACTTACAATGGCGACGGCCTGGTTCAAAAAGTTGGAAAGTGGTGGCACCGTACATTTAGCCACGATGATAAGGCAACGCGACGCCTTCGACAGCAACATCGCAAGTAGGACGGACACGTACCATCCATCATCCCCGAATCCTTATTGGAATATTTATGTCACTATAAATTCGCTAAAGTTTTAATCTTAAAGAATACTTATCCATTGACTCGTAACGTTAGTTGTGTTTCCAAATACTGTAACTACCATCTTGTCGTGTTATTTGCTAAGTAGTGCGTCAGTACCTTTGAATTCGGACTTTTCTGGTCGGAGCAACCGGCTCGAACATGGTACAGTAATGAACCCCAAATTTTGTGAGGGCCGATCGGTCTCGCGTGTGTTAAGCGCGTCAAGAACGAAAGCTAGACGGTCTACTGCTGCGGACTGGTGTCTATGCTAATGACGGCCATGCATGGGCGTGTCCTTTTGAAATGCAAACTTGTCGAAGCATGTCAGAAATGATGAGGAACCTCAGAGAATTTTCTTGCGTTTCATCAGAATACCGTGGTATTGCATCCAAGCTACCGGTAGTATTTGCAACTGGTGTTCCGACGACGGGCTACTGTTTAGCCTCATTCTTTTCCCTCCGAGCGCTTTTCGTCATACAAAATGCATTAGTTACGGTAAAAACATTTTTTAGCTGTCTAAAATGAAGTGAATTAGGCACAATTTTTAGCACATTCGTCACTAAAATCTGCTTCTTTTGCCATGCGGAAGCCGTCGTCAGTCTGTCGGTAGCACACCTTGCTGGATCAAAAGTTCTTCAGTAGATCTACTGGCGGCAGAGTTTCGTTTGCGCAGGCTCCGAAGAAATCGTAGCACGTTTTTCTCACTTGGATTCAGCAGCAGCAGCAGTAGCAGTAGCAGCAAAAGCCTGTTCAAAGTCAGCCCAAATCACATCTGGATCTTCCTGCCCAATGGAGATGCGAATCAGGTGTCGGTCAACGTCACAAGCCTCGGCAAACTCGAGCTCTTGATAATGCGCAAGCAACGTATACGGACACGCTAACGTAAAGTTGGTACCGAGACTCGGACCTTTCGCAACGGTTAGTGCATTATAAAAAGCCTTTGTCGGTTCTAGTCCCCCATGGAGCACAATTGAAAACAACGGACCATACCGCCCTTTATTGTGCTTGGTTTCGGTTTCTTCACACGAACGTAGAAATGGATCATACAAGTTCTGAGCATCCCCTTGCGTTGGATAATACACTTTTTGGACCGCCGAGTGCGTTAGTAATCGTTGAATAATCGTGGCAGTAGTGGCATTGGTTTTTGCCAGACGTTGCTCGAGGTTTGCTGACTGGTGAAGCAAAGCAATGACGTCATCTTCAAAGAGAAACGAGTCGTCTTCGGGGTTCCAAACGGCATTCAATTCATTGGCGTTGAAGCTTGCCGGGTTTACCACGACACTGCCCCCCATGACGTTGCCCGTTCCACTAAAAATCTTGGATAAACTCGTCGCGACAAGGTCGGCACAGCCATGGAACAGTGTATTTACATTGTAGGATCCGACTGTATCATCCACGACGAGCACTGTTCCGTTTTCATGTGCACACTTGGCCAATCGCTGGAGATCCGCCATCGACAGCAACGGATTACTCGGAAACTCGGTCCAGATCCCAAGCACCTTTTCCTTGAGGACAATGGCTTCCACCGCTTGCATCGTTTCTTCGCTACACGATGGGAAGAAATGGACTCCCTTTGAACACCACTCGTTTCGTGATAGAATCTTTAGTGTATCCACGTAGGGGAAGCCCACTAGAATGCTTTTACAATCATTTCCACGGAGTTTCTGCAGCAATCGTACCGTGGAAAAGATAGCAGCCATACCGGTAGGATAGAGCGCGACCTTGTCAATCTCTCCATGTGGGAAATACAGCTCGGCTATTCGTTTCCGAAGAGCTACATGGTTGTCGGTCGTTTGAAGATTCAGACGCTTTATGTCCTCGTGATTCTTTAAAACTTGAAGCAACTTTTCCGCATGACGAGACGTCACAATCTCCCCTGAATGCTGCCAAAATTGTTTTGCTGTATGCCTGATACGGCACGGAAAACGTACGATATGCACGGTATGGTTTACTTCATGCATCGTAACCTCTTCCTCCTTCACGCAGTGGACATTGCTGTCCACAAGAAATCGACGTAAACGCTCGGCAACGTCACAAGTCGGTACTACCATCACGTCCCACGTTGCTACGTCATCATGTGGAAAGAGTTGCGTTTGAATCACAGTTTGCAGCTCCACGATCAACGGGTGACGAAAAAAACGAGGATAGCCACACGCCATGGCGTCCAGTACATCCGGTCGTCCCTCCTCGTAGCCAACGACGTCAGACCAGTCAGGCATGGACACGGAGATTGCATGTGGGTCATGCGGAGGCAACGAGACACCTAGTGGTTGTGGCGCTAAAGTAGACATCAGGTGGTGACCGTTCAAAAATTAGTGTGACACGCAAATTAGTGACCCAGACACTAATTTGTGTTTTAAAAAGGCAGATGAGATTCAAAAGTAGTGACACCTCGTACTACTTCTGAAGTAGTATCTTTCTACGCCATTGATGCCCGATTAAAATGTAGAAAGTGCTCTAAACGTGCTCGCCAGCTGGTGTACGTATGCGGCAGATCGACAGAACCGATCAGGTAATTGAGGGT
>MIQA02023453.1:0-12063 GCA_001887855.2 Sclerospora graminicola
CTGTGTTCTGTACGGGTGGAAGGATGCAATGGTTCGAAGTCCGTCACCAACCCAAGCCTTTTAGGTCAAAATGTGATCAGGTCTCGTTGCAGATCGGTGGTAGGTTTTATTCAAGATCATTAACTTGGTCACGAGGTTTTATTACAGGCCTGAAGTAGGTCTGAATTGAATGGACGTGGCACTTTTATATTGAGATTGTATCCACATCGGAGATGCATCCCTGTCGCGTAGAGTAGCTTGCTCACAGTTGTCGTCCGAGTCAACCTTAAAGCTTTCATTATTCGAGTCACCACTCGTTCGCTGCGCAACTACTCGAGCCTCCACCTACTACGACCCACGAGTGTCTCTTTGGTCATCCATCGCTGCTGACAGAGCGGCTGCCACGACACCGTCGGATGATCGCTAAAGTGTTAAGATAGCTAGCTAACCAAGTGGCAATCTCTAAAAAAGAATCCCTGTGAAGCTGCTGTCCATCGGCGCAGGTAAAGGCAATAAGCCCATAAGTTCTGACCCCCATTGAAGCGCAATGGCCTCCCCGGTCTTTCAAAGCGAAGGATTCCAATGCGGACACTAATTCAGCCGCTGCGGCGCTATCGACTGCGATATTGAGATTAGAGCATGAGCTGTGCGCAAAGACGTCGCAAAGTAGTGCACGTCGAGCTCCAGCAATCATTGCACGTCTCACTCAAAGTTTGTGAGTGCAATTCTGGTCTCACATCTCTCGCTGCACACGTTTGAGCTGTCCCAGTGCTTCACGAACGAGCATGTGACATTTTCAGCGGACACAGGCTTGCTGGCTGCAGCTATGCGATTTGATGAGCATAAAACATATAGTCTGAGCTTGTAAGCGTGAAAGACGGACATGATCCTAAACTACAGCTATGGATATTGGAGTGAGGTGCGGCAAATTATGATGGAGCATTCTGGCGGCCCGTCACGAGGATAAACAACTCGGCCATCGAATTGCCCGACACATACATTACGATAGCGTTAATTTTTTGCAAAAGCGTTGAAAGTTTCGAAGCGCAACATGGTCAGAAGTACGAAATATCGCTGTCGCTAGTCACGCGACTTGCCAAACTACTTGTCTCTAAAGAGGAGTACACATCTCGTTTAATCGTTGCGTATAGTGGCTCACCTGCTTGAAAGATAATAGCCCCAAACGGACGCTTCGTCCTTAGCCACTGCTTTTGACAGGTGCGAACTCATTAATACGTGCATCAGTCGCACCATGGGATCAAACGCAGCAGTTAAAGTTGCTCTTCGCACAGTAGATGAGCGTCATGCCCTCCAGATGCAACTACGGTACTGCGCGCAAAGCGGCATGATTTGGAGAAACATCGTGTGCAAATTAGTGCAAGCGCCGAAATGCACTCGCTCATAAAGGAATGCCGACGGCCTGGCGAGAGCGTGTGGCGATTTTTCTTTTGCGCAATCATGACGATGATTTGTTGGAATTATGTAGCGCTTACAAACCTGTGAACGATTAAAAGGAGAAAGCCGTATCGCGAACGATTTCAACAACCATAACGCGGGGGAAATGACCCAGCAAAAACGAGAACAACGTAAATATCACTCAAGGACTAAACGGAAAGAAAAAGCAGCGATGGAATCCTGACAAGCGCAAGAATAACGAAATGACGACAAACAAGAGCTGCGACTACTGCAAGACTAAAAACGGGCAGAGCTACACGACGCACAACAGTAATGAATGTTTTAGAAACCGTGATTCTCCACGCTATCTAATGCAAGCAAACCCGAACTAACACTTCAAAAAGAATGCAAATCCAAAAACCGAAGTGGCTGTCCTGACTTACTACACCAAGGCTGAAGAAGTGAATGACGCCACATTAGAAGCAATATATGCAGATCGATTGCATCACAAATTGCATCAACGGAGCCAGAATCTATTGCACGAAGAAAACTTCGAGTGCAAATCGAGCTACGACACCCACTATGTCGCCAAAACGATTACCAGAATCCTCGATACTGGCTGCAATATGCCAACTATAGTAAAGAAAGTTATAAGTTGGTATACACCTTAGCCAAGTGGACCGATCGTAAGATCAGATGGTACCAGTCACAACACGTTGGGAATGATCGTATTATCGTTTTGACTTGAAAAGTTCTGGACACGACAAGTTTCACAAGACTTCCAAGTCGTTGAGAAGCTCTTGTATCCAATTATCCTCGGTACAGATTTCATGGAAGCTCAAGGGATCATTATTGACTTCAAAACAAGGAACTTGGTTGGGATGGCGTTTTTATTCCATGGCAAAGGCAGATGTGCAGTCACGTAAAGTAGTACCGTTTGCTGAAGTCGGTGAGAACAATGTGAAGACACCGAGCACGAAACGTAGATACATATCGTTGCGTTAGTACTAAAAATGCACATCATGCCAGAGAAACAACAGCGTCTAAAGCAAGTTTTACCGTGCGCAGACGAGGTGTTTATGCTAGACATTGGCAAACTAAAGATGCCGCCGTACGTGCTACCTGTGAAACACGATGTCAAACCATGCGTTCAAGCACTACACCAAATCCCTCACAAACCCCTAGAGCCCGCCAAGAAGGAAATCAAAAGGTCGACGAGACTGGGAGTACTCGATTCAGATAAAGACTCTCAATTGGCTCCACTGCGTTTGTCATACCCAAGATAGACGGATCTATTCGGTTAATTTCCGATTTTCGAGGATTGAACAATAAGATAGTGAAAAGCTAATTCTCGTTGCCAAGGATCCAAGCCCTGCTACGCGAGCTATTAAAACCAACGTTTATCACTACTTTGGATCAGCTCGCGATCCAAAGTTGACCGTTTACTGCTAATTTTTACCATGGGGCAATACAGATACCAGAGATTGCCCATGGGATGCAACACGGCACCAGATGGGTTCCACCCGGTGATGACCAAGATCCTCGGTGATCTTCAATATCTGCGCATATATCTTGACGGTGTATTGATCCTGTCCGCCTGTTACACTTGGAAACTATCCTCTAACGACTATTTGAGGCAGGCGTCCGTGTTACATGTCGATAAAAGCAAATTCTGCGTGAAACGCGCTGATTGTCTGGAATATATAATCTCATCTCAAGGTAGTTAGCCCTCGGCGGTAAACCAATGATGTCTTTTGTCATAGAAATTGAAACGTATACTAACTCTTTCCCTACTAGTACAATCTAGTATGCACCTTAGTGTGCACAACACAAATATGATGACCTGCCTGCATTTTAAAATATCCGTCCTTGTCATGTGATTTACTAATAATATTCTGTCCGGGACTACCACAAAAGTCTGATAAATTTGGCACCCCTTTCCCAATCAGTTTTGCAGGGTGCCAAATCTTTCAGACTTTAAGCGGTCGGTTTTCATTGGCTGGCCATATATCTACACAATTTTACAAATTACGGTAAAATTGATTCAATGTTGCACAATATAAGTGATGGCAAAAGAATCGTTTGCCAGCAACCGTGGCGTGGATTTACAGATAAAGCACAGCACCATTGCTATTTAAAGCGGGGGGTGGGGGTGTGTGTTCGGCCTCAAAGTACAAGATGCGTTGAAGGCACGTTCGTAGTGGCCTTTGAAAGCAAGCTACGCGACAGGCAGGCTCATTTACAAAGAAAAAAATGCGTACGACAGCTTTTGTGAACATTTGATTAGACGCTACGCTGAGTTGAATTTTATCCTCCAGACCTCGTATCCTGTCGTCAGCACTCTCTCTTGACATCATTCTTTCTTGTAATCGCCTGGCTGCGATTTCAGCTGCCGCAAGTGCAGCAGCGTGGGCTGCAGCTTTAGCTTCAATTTCAGCTTGACGGCGCGCACCCTCCTTTTCTTTCATCCGTTCCACTTCTCGAGCCTTGGCTTGCTGCTTCATCATCTCCTCGCTCTGCGCACGTACCGTGGCTTCGAGTTCCTGTACTTTCGCCTCCGCTTCGCTCGCTTTGTTGGCAGCAGCTTGCAATTTCTCACGCCACGATGCCAAGAGCAAGTTGGCGTTTGCTGCAGCTTGTTCATTTTGTTCACGAGCACAACGAAGGTCGTCTGACTGCGTTTCCAATGCCGTCTGAGCTTTGGAAAGCTTTTGAGCGTGCTCTTCAATCTTTAGGCGTAATTCTTGGTGCACACGATGAGCTTCCTGTAATTGAAGTGCCTTAAAACTCGTTTCACGATGCAACGCTTGAACCGCACTCCGTAGCTGAGACTCTACATGTGTCGAGGAAGGTAATGACAACATCCCCTCTTTCTCGTCATCGTCATGGTCGTCGAATGCCATTCCATTTGCCTGGAGAACGTAATGGATATGCACTTGCCGCTCGTGCCGTCGTGGCGCCTGCTATTCTGCCTCTACAAATGCACTTCCAACATTCAATGCCTCACTGCCCAAAGACGCGCTAGTTTCCAACTCATCAGGAAAGTCGGTCGCCATAAACCGATCCGTGTGGGTACTAGTGCGTGTCAAAGCCCGATGCGTTGCGATCAGGACATCGCCCACTTTCCGGACGGCGTGGCACTGCATGATCCGACTCTTGTTCCCAATCCACCCCAGCCACCGCTTCGTCATAGCGCCGTACTAACTCGTCCACTCGTCCTTGGATTTCCGCAATCTTGGGTGAAAGTTCCTCCACCGTCAGCGGTTCTTAGGCACCTCGTCCAAGCAGTAGTTTCCAATAAAAACGCATTTTGAGGGGAGTTGCTAAGGAGCGACCAGAAGGGACCGACCAGTGCCACTATTACGTAATCACAACGAAGCGACCGTGCATATGAAAGGGGCAGACATGTGCATAGAATCAAGCTATTAAAAATGGTTTATTCGTTTTCCGTGGTATAACCTTCAACTGCAATAAAATGATGGCATCGACCAATTTTTTGGTGCCATTTGCTTGTGCCACGACCTCTAAAATTAGTAGAGCTACCTCTCGCATCGTCTCTAAAGACACTCGCCGCATATTGTCGTCCATGCGTCCTGCAATGGCCGTCAGCGATGCCACAAGACTTGTTGGCATCTGCGCGGCATCGATTTCAATCACCCTACTCACCACCTTTTAAGCTTTGCACTCTTTCCGCCAAGGTTTTTCGCTCCCGCTCCAGTGAACACATTACAAATACTGGTAAATGGAGATCCACAAAGTGTTTAACACTGCTACTGCTTCTGATGGCGTAGCGCAGGGCTTTAAGCGCTCCTGCACGTAAATGTGTCCGAGTCACATACTTATCGAAGCATAGCCTTCATAAGTCGCACCATCGGGAAACTATCGAGCAGGAGCGGGTCATTCTTTAGTTCCTACATATAATCAGTGGTGTATACAAGCTCGTGAGCTTTATAAAGAAAATGAAAAAAGTAACATTCGTACGTAGCAGATGCGGCCGGTAATGTCGAGTTTAAACTTGCGGTCTAGATTACTGCGTTCAATGAGAGTGCAGATGGCCGCCGAACTTCCGTCTCCGCGCGAAGCGGAGCCTTTCCGTTGGTGGGGCGAGTAGCGGTGGGGTGTTTTGTATACATCCTTGTATACACGATTGCGTTTAGTAAGGGCCAGATTTAACGACCTTTTAAGATGTAATTTCATTAAAAAAATTATGGGAAAAACGGCGATTGATGGTTATATCAACTAAAGAAATTTTTAACGTCCAAATTGCCAACTTGATTGTATGCACATGTGTGCCTTTTCATACGCGCGGTCGCTTCGTTGTGATTACGTAATAGTGGCACTGGTCGCTCCCTTATGGTCGCTCCTTAGCAACTCCCCATTTTGAGGGGGGTATTCCCTATATATGATATTGAAAACATGGTGCAAAAATACAATGTTCATAAATCAAGGTTGAAGAATCGGGATACTGGTGTGTGATTGGCTGATTCTTAATATAGAGAAAATTGGGGGTGCCAAACTTTTCAGCATGCCAAATTTATCAGACTTTTGCGGTACTACGGTGATCTACTGTAAAACCTGTATTAGAACCCCACTGCGGTTATCACTATAACCCCACCCTAACGTGGGGTTATATTCGAGGGGGGTTTCTATTTGAGAAAAAAAGAAAGTTGCTTTCACTTACGGAATACGGTAGGTATTATTACCTACTGTAATTAAAACGAATCGCACACAGAAAAAATCTACAACAATAGCAGGATGACTTACCAAACGAAGCATCTATACTAGCTTACCGTGAATTTTTCTGGTGCGCCTATCTGATGGCATGTGTCGGTGTACAAGCGGGAATTTTAGATCCCCCAACGAACATCTCGGATCACATCAATGGTGTTGCTCAGGAAGACGGAAAGAGACAAACCAAACGTGGCATACCACAAAAACAGTTGACAAACGCGATGGAGAGTAAAAGCCCATTCCTGGAAAAGCGGGGATTGTGAGACCGAGACTGTGCTGGTCGTTTTAAGGAAACATTGAGCAATCAGAGAGTTGCATCTAAACCAACTAACGCACACAAGATAGTCCCCCAGGAAAGTCCGAAGATGTTGATGAGGTCCCCTCAAAGGAGCCTAAAGGTTCCGATTGGCGTCCTGACCTAGTCAAGTTTGACCAGCTAAGCGTTCTGGTATGGGCTTGCCCCATGTCGGCTGGTCCGCCGATCTCCGTAATGCATGTGCGGGGTATCTCTCCCGACATGGTCAATCCATTTGGGAGTCCACCCACCACCTCTTCATTTCCGCCGAAGCCGGACATAAGGCTCCCGAGCTGGGCAGATACCGCGCTGAACGCAAGCAGTGTCGAAATCGAGTGGCTGAGGGCTGGACCAAGTTATGTACCCTCGTCGCCGACGGCATCCGAGTCGTCCACTGTGCCCTGGACATATTCCTTCATCCTATCATGCTACACCTGGGCTCTCGCCGGGTGGAGAAAAGCGGGAATCCGGCTAAGGGCGGGACCTGGTATCCGGGATTAGGTAACCCCCGTCGTGCCACCACCCTCCAAGCCTCACTCGCCGAGATCGACCAGCAGGATCCGTGGCGTAATCAGTACCGGCAGGATCCCTAACGCCATCCTGGCCTCAGCGTGTCCCGCCTTCGGAACAAATTCCGCTACACTCGCCAGTGATGACTTGCAAGGCTAGTAATTTTGCTCGTTCTAGCTTATTTCACTTCCCCCATCCATCCATTGCCATTCGTCCCAATAATACATCGTCCTACCGTTACCTATACCGAAACCACTTCTTCTTCTCCCATAACCCGAACACCCATCCGGCTTCGCCACTTATGCTGACCCCAAAAAACTTTTCAATCCAGCACCATGCTGACTCTAAAGCGTTTTTAAATCCAGCACCCTGCCGACTCCAAACCGTTTTTTTCAATCCAGCACCTGATTGGCCCATTTCTGACCCGACCAATTTCTATCCACCGTTTAATTGGTCGATTAATATCGCTTAATCTGGCCGTACTCGCTGACCGGCAGCCGGATGGCCAAATTTTCTGGATCCACCACACCTTCTTCATGGGTTTGCATGACCTCGAAACGATTCCGGCTCGCTCGTCGGCGGTCGAACTCCCTTACCAAGGCCCCACAATTTAGGTCCAGCTCACCCACCCACGACCGTTTTTCGTAGTTTTTCCACTGCACCAGAAACTCTCTGTGGATCCGCCCGAACCTAGTTGTCCGTCCGGTTCGAACATCTAAAATCTTCTCCACTTCGTTCTCGTTCGGATCCAGCGGTTTGTCCCAGCTGTCCTCTGGCAGCAGGGCTTCGTCAATGTCGAACCGGTCGCTCTCCAATACCAGGCGCGTACTCGGGCGATCTGGGAAGTGTCTCGCCAACTTCAGCTTGGAAACGTGCACTATTGGGAAAACGTTGTAGTCAGTGCCTGCAGTAACCAGCTTGACCGCATGGTCGCCGACCAGCTCCGCCACTCGAAAAGGACCATGCCACATATGGGCTAGCTTCTGCGCGTAACCTTCCTTGACTCGGTCCAGATACAACCATACCTGGGAGCCTCGCTCTATACTGTTCTCCCTGACCTGGTCATTGGTCTGGTCGGTGCGGTCCTGGATAGCTTGCCGGAGGCGTTCGTTTACCTGCTCACGTGCCAGTGAATAATGACGTTGCACCCCCATCCTCCACCGACGGGCATCTCGATCACGGCTTCTAGTACACCCTACTGAGATGGAAGCTTCCAAGGTGGATCGAGGATCCCATCCATAAGCTTAATAGAAAGGGGTGTCTCCCCTTACCCGATCGGACGACGAATTAATGGCAAAAACATGTCTCTCGGCGTATTCATCCCGGTCGTGCTGATCCGCCTCCATCACATACATCTTGAGGGCTCAAGTCAAAGTTTGGACCATTCTTTCCGCCTTTCCGTTTGCTTGTGGGCGGTAAGCCATGGTCGCGCTCTGTTTTTGTCCCAAAATTTTGTTGAAGGCTCGGAATACATCCGCCATGAATCCAGGTTCCCTATCATACCGGATGACCTCGCTTGCTCCAAAACGCCTAAACACGCATTCCTCGTAACCCTTAGCCACCTGCTGTGCGGTACGGGTGGAACTGGTTTTTGTTATGACCATCCCGGTAAGCAGCCGGTAAACAAGTCCGTCCAGATCAACAGCTCAGTGTATCCATTTCGCGATTTAGGCAAGGATGGGATATGGTCCATCGCAATGACATGGAAAGGATAGATGGCTTGTATATTTTCAGGTGACCGGCCTTTAATGGTCGGCCGGCCCATCCCTGTTTCACAATCTGGACAACTTCCCACATAATCCTGCACACTACGATAGAGACCTCGCCAGTGGAAATGTGCCTTGATTTTATGATAGCTCCGGCCGATGCCTTGATGTCCCCCTTACAACTTACGTGATAATGGAGGAGGATATCCGTTTACAAGGTAGTTGGTACGACTAGCTGGGCGGATTTATCCCTATCGATTTCGGGCTGGTCGGCATATCTCGGTAGAAAAACAACAATCCGTTCTCATCCACTTCGTAATCTGGAGCTAACTTAAGGCACTCCTTGGCTTGTTCGGCACTTAGTTTCTCTACTTCCCCTTCAAGTATGCTTTAAAATCGACTATCCAATCCTCTTCATCTTGCGCTTGGAGGATCCGTTCTGCCCGCAACTGTTGCACTATCCCTTCACTCATTACTTCTGTAGATGGTGAGCCAGCGGCCAGAGAACGGCGCTTTTGCGACCCTGTGACGACGTTCACCCGGGTTACCTCCTCAAAGTTGGCAGGTTGGATAAGTTCGGGCAGCCGATTGATCCCTGCCAGATCTGATAACAAGCTCGGATTAGAAGCCGTGACCCCTACTTGGTCGCGCATAGCTAACGTGGCCAGGTGATCTGTACTCTTATTCCAGTCTCTTTTAACATGTAGCAATTCGTGTTACGGCCATTTTCGCAGGGCGGACATAACTCGATCATTCAAAAGTCTTAGTCGGGGGCCTTGCAGTCTATCTCTCCAGTGATTTGCCGGATCACCAGATTGGAGTCAACGCATATGATAATCCGCCCTGCGTCCGGCCAGTCAGCAGATCCAGGCAAAGCAACAATCCTCATTTACTGTTATACCAGGCGTGAAATCCGAAGCAGCAGCGACCACTTCCACTCGGGCAGCTTCCATAGGATGGCACTATAGGCACCTACTCCCTTTTTTACGCTTGCTGACCCGTCAAAGCTCAGAACCATCAGTTCTTCTGTCGGTCCCACTGTTGGTGGCGGTAGTGTGATGGATTGTCGTGGCTGCTTTCGGGGCGCTATGGCAATCAGCGCTTCCTCCACTTCTGTCCTTGAGGTGATGCTGGCCGCTAACGTGCCCAGTATCTCCTCTTCCCTTTGGTGCACTTGATCACTTCTAGAGACCACTGAGACAACAACGCAGCCCATCCACCCAGCCGTCCATCAATTCCATTTGCCGTACCCATGACAGGGTCGACCGTCTGGACAATACTTTAATAGGGCAGGACACCAACATAGTGTAACACACATCCAGAATCCGTAGTAAAGCCAAAACTTCTTTATCCACCATCCCATAGTTAAAGTCGTTAGCCTTCAGAGTCCGGCTGGTGAACATCACAGGACAATACACTCCATCATGATCCTGCAAATGGGCAGCTGAGATAGCCCACTTGTTAGCATAGATGATGACCACGGGCACCTTATTAAGTGCTTCAAGTCTGGCGTGGTCGCCATCTTTGCTTTTAGCATACCGAAGGCCACCATATCCCTGGTCATGTGGTCGTCTGGCCGAGCCGCACTGGAGTTGGGCAACCGGCTGCCTGTCTGGGTGGACGGGGGCAGCATCTCATTGGCCGAAACAGCTGACCCGGGCGGCATATCGTTGGCAGATATTGCTGACTCGGGCGGCATATCATTGGCAGATATTGATGACTCGGGCAGCATATCATTGGCGGATATTGCTGACCCGGTCAGCATTTCTCCTTGCCGATCCTGCTCTCTCAACTTGTGGTAATCCACCTCCCGTAGCTCATACAAAACAGCAGCATTGACCGCGAAATCCTCATTGAAACGGCTGTAATAGTTCAAACTGCCCGAAAAGGATTGCATGGCCTTCAATGACCGCGGGAAAGGCAGATAACTTAAAGACTCCAGATCTTTCGGATGCTTCCAATCCGGCTATCGAAACCTTGATCCGCCTTGATCTTGAAGTGTCCATACAACGCGTTATCTGTTAGCGGCTGGTAAATCTGCGGAGCACTCTTTAGGCCGATCGGCATCCGGTTCCACTCGAACAACCCGAAGGGCGTCACAAACGCCGAGATTTCTCGTGCACGATCGGGTATAGAGAGACCACCCAGAATCCACTAGCCATGTCCAACGAGCAATACCACAAACCTTTATCCAGATCCTCCAGCAAGTCGTTTATTAACGGCATCGGGTAAACCATAAGCTTAGTCAGCCGGTTCACCAGTCGGTAGTCGGTACACAACATTATATCCACCCCATTCTATTTAAAGTTGATTACGATGGGCGACGCCCATGGCGAGGTAGACGGCTGGATTATCTTGGTGGCCAGCAATCCCTTGATAAGCTCCGACAGCCTTTTCCGATCTTTGGGGGCGACTCTCCGGCACATTTGCGCTACTGGTTTGGCATTACCCACATCAATGTCGCATACCGCCCCATGCGCAGCCGGTGGCAGTGCATTTCCAGGACCGATCAGCAGATGTTTCCTTGTCCATATGATGCCCTTCAGCCTGCTGATCTCTTCCGGGGTGTTCACATCTGGGTCTCCAACTTGTAGATCGTCAATAGTGACTGCTGGTGGGCTGTGGGTCACCTCATGTAACACCGCCATCTGATCCTCCATGCCTTCGACGTATAGATCGCCCCTTCGTGAATGCAGACCTGGTCAGCCTCGGCTATTTTCCGAATTCCGGTCAGCCGGATCGGTCGATCCACCTCCGGCTATTTCCGAATTCCGGTCAGCTGGATCAGTCGATCCAGCATCATCCTGCTCATCGAGCCATCCGGCATCGGAGGTGACTGCACATGTAACTCTGACTTGTCTCCCCTCCTGATCCTGCCGCTCGTCCGTCTTCGACGGAGTTGACAAAACCAGTTCAGCGATTGGGGCAGGATCTCGGCCAGCACGTTTAGCCGGATCCGGCGATAGCTGGCTCCGCCTCAATATTGTAGTAGGAGTCCGGTACTCCGGTTTAGCCACCATTGGGGCCCAGTCTTCCCCCACAGGTTCCTCTTCGCTGACTGAATCGGTAGTTGCCTGAAGGGCCAGGTTTTGCCACTCAATATAGCGTCTTGAGCCAATAGTGACATAAACTGACCGGCGGGGCACCTTGTCCTCGGCCAGCCACATTCCAATCATCACGTCTTCATGCAAGGTGAGGGGGCGTTCTGAGATGTTGGTCACACTTATGTAATTGAGGTGACCTTCCCCTTTGACGAACGAGGGCACCCAACACTCACCCCTAGTCAGCCATAACTTACGCCGCCTGTCGTGTGGTCGTACCATTATTTCCACCGTCCTTCCCACTGGCACCGTTACAAACTGACCTAACTTGAGGAACTGGACGTGGGCACCATATAGAGGCCGCCCACCGCCGCTGTCTGGCACCTCATCAGGCAACGTCAATATC
>MIQA02023454.1:0-18302 GCA_001887855.2 Sclerospora graminicola
GCATGTTTAGTCGGCACATACCACTTGCGCATCAGATTAAAGAATTCTTCGATCGGGCAGGCGCCGGCGTCATGAAGCTTCCCACAGTCTTGCACACGAAAAAACAGTGATCAGAAGGGTGACCTTTACGATCACATTTTCCACACGTAATTCTTTTCCAACAATCACGATCTCCATGTTTGATCGACCCACAATGCACACATTTCTTACGAGATCGGTCCTGATCAGGTTGAATACCACCAGGTTTCCGTCCGTCCATGCCATTAGCCGATGATCTCGGGCGATACACTGGTTCCGACGTAAAGATATGACGGTACTGTTCCTCGTCCGAGCTCAGACTCGACTGACCACTTTCCTCCTCTGAACCCGAACTGTCTGATTCCTTCGCGATCATTCGAATCGCTCTGGCTGGTCGGGCTGCCGGTATCTTGTCCTGATCAGGGTGTGGCTTTGACCGGTACCGGTTAGATCCTACCTCGACCTTGGGCTGTCGACTCTTGGCCCGCTGCAGCGTCCTCAGAGTCAGTTCCAGTTGTTCTGAGTCCTTTATACGGAGCAGGGTTAGCTGATCAGCCAGATCGCGATTATCCAGAGTACCAATGAAGTGTTCGACATGTTTGCGGGCTATATCCGGGTGCCGTGGGTCCTTGATCGGCATTTTCGCGCGTAGACCAGCAACATTCAACCGATGTAAGTACTCGATCGGCGTCTCGTCGGATCTTTTCTTCATGTGGTAGTACTGTCTAGCGACAGACACCCTCGAGTTGCAATACTGTTCTTCAAACTCTTCACACAAACGAGGCCACTTCAAACGCACTTCTCGACTCAGCTGTTTAAGCCAGTTCTTGGCCGGACCTTTCATTAGATCAGCGAAGATCAGGCATCTTTCACCTTCCGGTGTCTTGTCCCTCTGAAAAGCTGACTTAGTCCGACTTAACCAGGCTCTGGCCTGATCATCATCCATATCTTTGCCGGTAAAATCTTTCAATTCCGAGATCGCAGACATTCGCACTCGGGTGATCGTTCCGGATTCACTGTCAAATGCCTGCGCGGAGGCCATATTCACCCTACGAGGCATCTCAATGTCCAGATCATCCGGATCGAAATGCTGACTGATCTCACCTTCTGACTCCATGTCCACATCACTCCGTGGGGTTGATCTGTGAAATCGATCTTGGTGATCGGCCTGGCATATCGATCGAACAATTCCGGCCGATCGGACTGATTCCATATCCACGTCCACGGGTCTCTTGACCGGTTTCTCAGCGGACTGATTCATGTTCGATGCTGATCGCCATGGTTGTCCTTGTCCGGGTGTGTACTGAGGTAATCCATATTGTTCACTCGCAAATCGGTTCATCATAGTCGCGAACAAGGTTTTTAATTGCTCTGGGACCTCCGGCATGTTGGTATGACCAGTGTTGGAGGTCGGATTGGTCTGTGGCACTTCCTGAGCATCTTCAAAACTATCGTCCGATCCGACTCTACCGGGTTCAGGCTTTCTCTTCCTGTTCTGCGACTCGATCTTGGGGTCGATCTGCTGGATTCCTTTCGGGCCCAACGTCATACGTGTGATCCCAACCGAGGAGTTGGTGGATGCCGCTCCAGATTGTGATGACGATTGATATATCGACTCAATATCCATAGGATACTCAACCAACTGTGATCGGTACGAAGGATCCGCGATCGGCGACCGAACCACTGGGTTCGCCCCTAGTAACGAGGCAAGGTGATCATACAGAGTTGTCATAGCTTCTCTGATCGTCTCTTGATCCAGATCGAATAGCATATTCGCGTCGAAGACACCAGTAGTGAAGCCAACCTCGTCGATCTGCGCCAAGAGGTTCCTGATCAGATCAAGTTGACTGCCTATGATCACCGGCCGGGTCGCTCGACCTTCAAGCTTCCCGATGATCTTAGGTATAATGATCTTCATCACTCACTTGGTAGCCAGGAACTTGTGAAACTCTCGAAGATAGAACAGTCGTTCCACATCTTGGACAGTGGTCTTCTCGGCTGGTTCGGTCTTCTCTTCGTCTTCCTCGAAGATCTTCGGTTTAGGTTTCACATATTTTTTTGGTGGATCGCAATGATCCGCCCCCATGTTTTTTCTGTCTTTTTCCATTTTCTTCTTATGCATAGGATCAAGGTTAACACCTCGATCCTTTCCCGGGTTATAGTCAACTTTACTATAACCAAGATCGGCCCGGATCGGGGCCATGTGGGGAATTATTTCATCTTTAATCTCGACCTGGCACTCCACCGGACCAGGTCGATCATCGCTTCCTTTAGAAATGGACAGCATCGGAGGCGATACGCCTTCCTCCAATACACCCGAAAAAGTTTCCTCCACTTTGATTTTCACATCTTTTTCATCATCAAAGGAATCACGATGATATCCCTGGTTCGAATCCGGGCACGCGCACCATTGTGGTGGAGCCGATTTTCAAATCCATGACCGAAGTCTTGGGCGGAATCCGGATACCCACTGGCCCGGACGACCAACTATCGGAGGGGGTACTCCGTTGATCCTGATCAGCATCAGAATC
Organism: Sclerospora graminicola; assembly: GCA_001887855.2. NCBI lineage: Eukaryota > Oomycota > Peronosporomycetes > Peronosporales > Peronosporaceae > Sclerospora > Sclerospora graminicola. The sequence goes on from MIQA02023454.1 coordinate 2,550, forward strand.
AGATGAATCACCATTATGGTGACTGATCTGATTCTCCCGGTCATCTGGCCGGTCGTCATGCGCGTCAGGATCTATGTTTAACTTCATCTCACCTTGTGTACCCGTTGATCGGGGGTGGTTACACTCACTCAGGTGGACTCGGTGACGAAAACGATGATCTTGATCAGGTCGGAGGGGATGGCCTTCTCGAGACGGGGGGTGTCCTCGGGTGGAAATCTTCACCGGAGAACGGGTTGGGGTCGATACTTAATCAGTATCTAGGCACTGATCAGGAAAGTTCATCTGATCAGGCCAGCCAATGAGAGATATATATAACGAAACCAAGAAAACGCGATCAAACCACGATCTTCCACAGTAATCCACAAACGTTATCTCCACAAAACCTTTTCCAATATTATTAACGTGTTCCAAACACGTGCGCGTTGAGGGTGAGGCTCGATCACCTAAAACAAACCCGTCGGGGGTCTTCCGGTAAGCCAAAATGCGTCTAAGCGCGTCTTAACCGGGAAATAGTTGAGCAAAAGGGGACTAATCAACCCTGTGCTCCCAATGACCGCAACACGTGGCGGAGCGACTCTTTGCTTTAGGGGGAAAATCAAAACCTGTTATTATATATGCAATGTCCTATACCTGTGTACCGTACACCAACTCATGTCTGACTTATACTTCGAACCTATTTACTTCGTCGCACGGTTGCGTAGCACCACCTTGCCCATCCTGGCTGCACCTTCAAGCTGATCTGTACCACTTCTGCCCTGATCACGACCCGACTCTTAGAAAGATCTTCGACCCATCCCGATCTTCGACAAACAGCCTTGAAACCACTTGAGATCTGCTCTTCAGCACTTGTCCACTTCGTATCCAGCCCGACCAAACCGAGAACTTACTTGCCCTTGCATCTGAACGCTGATCAGAGGCTGATCAGCCCTGATCACGATCGGCATAGTGATCAACCGAGTGATCAGGTGGTGATCAGGCCGATCAGCCCTTGATCACCTCGGGAACGCTCTGGGTCATCATCATCGCGACTCAATTCATCTTCTAAGCCATACTTCCGACCTTTATACCCCGTCAGGACAACCATATAACACCGATCTCGGCTGATCAGGCCTGATCAGGCCTTGCCACGTCATCTTCGGACAAACCATAGGTTATCATCACTCACACAACCTGTCACTCCACATGCCCGACTTCATTCCACATCTAATCTTCATTGCTCGGGCATAATAAGCTGATCAGGCCGTAACTTCGTGTCATGATCAACTTCAACCACTGTACCATTCGTAGATCGGCTGGACGCCTGCCCTTGACACGTCATGTCAACAGTTGTTCATCTCATACTACATCCACGGGAACTCCACTTAGTAACTTTAATAACGATCGTGATCGTGATCTCCATCGTTCCATCAGTGTCTGGGACTGGGCTTAACGACAGTACTTGGCTGATTTCTTCACATCGTGAATACCCGTTGTCCGCCACCTTTTCCTCTTAACTGTGATCAACCTTTTCCCACCCATCAACCATCATATGTTGATGGGTGTTCTATCGTCACCAATCAACGGCCATGTGTGGTCCACTTCAGTCACAATATTTTCAGATCGCTTTACCACAGCGTGACCAAGTTAAAGCGATCGACGAGTTCTTTGAAACTCGTCGTAAGGCGGGATATGTGCGGAAGTCTACCTCACCGCACTCCAGGCCCACCTTTTGCGTAAAGAAATCCACTGGTGGGTGGAGAATCGTTCATGCTTTTAATAAGCTGAACGCAGCCACGGTACCGGCGCAGACGCCGATACCGCGGAAAGATGTCATCATAGATGGCATGAGCGGGAGCACCGTTTTCAGTGCTCTCGATTTAAGGGATGGTTTCTACCAAATCCTTATGCGTGAGAAGGATATCCCTCTCACGGCAGTAAGCACTCCAAGCGGTATGCTTTGGGAGTGGCTTGTAAAGCCGCAGGGGCTTCGAAATGCCCCTGCCACATTCAATAGATGCGCCACGCATCTATTGCGCCCGGTGCGAGAATTCGCACCGAGCTACTTCGACGACGTAATCATCCACAGCAAGGCTGAACACGATAAAACTGATGTAGATGTTCACAAAGAACATCTACGTCAGGTGTTAGAGCTTATGCGTAAGCATAAGCTCTATGCAAATTCAAAGAAGTACACCTTCGGTGAACCTGAAATACCCGTTCTTGGCTGCTTTGTAGGCAAGAACGGAGTGCGCCCTGATCCGGAAAAGATCAGGGTGATCGTTGAATGGCCTACGCCAAACAACGTCAAGGAACTTCGAAAGTTCCTTGGGTTGGCGACATACTTGCACAAATATTCGTGCAATTATGCCGGTTTAATTCGACCTCTTTCTCAATTACTTTAGAAAGATGTCGAATGGCACTGGGATACACAGTGCCAAGATGCATTTGATGAAGTCAAGCGTAGCTTGACTGAAGCTCCCGTCTTGGCGATAGCCGATAACGAGCGACCGTTTCACGTCGTTTGCGACGCGAGCGATTTCGCCATCGGCTGTGCCTTGATGCAGCGCGATCACGATGATCGTGATCGCGTAATATTTTATCAATCCCGTCAGTTGCGCCCAGCCGAGCGCAACTATCCAGTGCATGACAAGGAACCCCTTGCCATGAAGTATGCACTGGCAAAGTTTCGAATCTATCTATTAGGAGATAGACCGTTTGTGGTTTACACGGATTATGTGTCGTTACGCACGGCCGGGAATTCACCACACATCTCTCAAAGAATGACACGTTGGCTGTCATTCTTTGCTGAATACAACTTCACGGTTGAGTATAAACCGGGAAAGTTGAACGTGATAGCGGATGCGCTATCACGACGCCCCGATTACGAGACGAAACCGTCTGTAACGGAGGCAATCAGTGCAAACGCAATACGTTGCACTGCTCTGTCGTCGTCACTCGTACGACAGGTACGACAAGCGTACAAAACAGACGAGGAAACTCGTCTGCTGATTGATTACCTAAGTAATCAATCTGATCGGAAGCGCGAGGAACTTCCAGAGTTCCTTCGCGCTTGCGTGCATCGTTATCGATTGCACGATGGTCTGTTGCTTTATTGCACAGACCAAGAAGATGTTAGTCGCATCGTCGTTCCAAACGACGATGATCTCAAACATCAAATTTTGTTTGAGTACCATGATGCACCGATTTCGGGGCATCAAGGTCGAGAGAAGACGTATGCTTCTCTCGCACGCGATTTCTACTGACGTAACCAGTATAAATGGGTACGCAAGTACGTACGCGCTTGCGAGATTTGCCAGCGCGTCAAGCCTGCGCACTCTGCGCAGGCTCCCCTCCAATCTCTGCCGGTTCCGACAGAGTGTTGGAAGTCCATTTCCATGGACTTTATCTTTGGTCTTCCGGCTGATCACAGTCGGAAGACAGGAATAGTGGTCTTTGTAGACCGCTTCAGAAAGATGGTTCATCTTGCTGCAGTGTCAGCGAATGTCACCGCTGCGCAAACAGCGCGGATATTCGTTGACACGGTATTCCGTTTACACGGAATGCCGGAAAACATAATCTCGGATCGTGATCCGAGATTCACAGGACGTTTCTGGCAAGAAACGTTCTCTTTGTTGGGCACGCAGTTGAAGATGTCAACTGCGGACCATCCGGAAACGGATGGGCAAACTGAACGCGTTAACCGCGTTCTCGGAGACATGCTGCGTTCATACGCGCATGCCTTCGAGCAGTGGAGTGACTTTTTGCCACTCACTGAGTTTGCAATAAATAACTCGGTGCATGCTTCCACGAAGCATACACCGTTCTACGTGAATGCCTTAAGGCATCCACGAACCCCAGCTTTACTTGGCGGTACGCCAAATCTAAGTGGGGGAGGGACCCGCTCAAATTTTGAGCGAGTCGATGCGCAAGTTGCAACCGCAACTTGCGAAGAGATTAACGAGGCTTCTACTGTTTACACAGTAGAAACTCAAGCAGCTTCAGTTGATACTGAAGCTGCCTATGCAGAATATGTGTCGGCAGCACTGGCTGCAGACAAAGAAGACAGCCCATCTACTGCTAATAAAGCAGTAGATGAAATCGTATTACAGCGTCAAGCCGTAATACACTATGTGAAAGATGCACTTGCTTCTGCTTTTGATAAGCAGAAGCAGAATGCAGATAATGTTGAAAATGTTGGTTTTCGTGATATTGTGGAAAATATCACTTTTGGAGATTTTTGATAGTTTTAACCAATATGAATTTAGGCTGTGACCTATTTGTGTATTGTGGACTATTATTAGTAACGATCGATTATCAGAATAGCTTTTTGTCACTTCTCGAAAGGAAAGTTACGAAACTTACCTTTTGGGATTTTGCTTGTAGCTAGGAACGCGCAGGTCTAGCGGTAACAATTCTTAATACACTTACATTTAAACCAGTTCCTGTGGAAGTTTGTTTGGATTTATTGGTTACTACTGGCTATTCAAGACTCAAGATTCTTACCATCGCGTTTCGACAATGGAAAGCAAGAATATTCAACAGGTTATGAGCCCAAAGGGTCAAGCCGAAGTAAGGCAAGAAAATCTGGAAGACAAGCAAACGGAGCTCAAGAAGGAAGGCGAGACATTGCTGGATGTGATGAAACGACTCGCTGACAGAATGGATCGGCTGACGGAATAACGTGGACATGGAGAATTGTGGTTTAAATAATTCGATGCAATTGGGGACGAAGATGCGGATGGCATCCTTGGAAAACACTCCAGAGAAAAAGCCATATGCGGAAGAAGATTTCAAGGGACCCGCTGGAAACTTTGGTGGATATCCGGATGTGAAATTACATGCGCAAAATGTTCCAGATATGAAATTTCCGGCACAAAACGTCCCGCCACTATTTAAAACACCATCGGCAAAATACTGCAAGCTGTCCATCAGAGTTTTTGATGGAACAGAAGTATACCGAGGATTGGGCGCTGGTTTCAAGCAGTGGGGAACGCGTTTCATCCGCCAAGTAGCCATTGCAGAATCAGCATGCGGCTATATGTGAACCGAAGAAGTCAAAGTCGATTTATTATGCCACTACCTAAGCGAAACGGCCGAGCGTTATTATAACAGGCAAGTGGACGGATGGCGGAGCGAAATTTCTACGCTGGTGCACATTATGAACAAGATGTTAAACGCTTTTCATACGAGTATAACGCCAGTCCAATCAATGAAACTTTTTACAAGCAAAAAACACCGAAACGGAACTGGAACGAGCACTACTTGTATTTAGTAGCTATTTCCGAGGGCGACAGTGAACCTCTGGTGGTGAATAACATTGTGCACTACGCTTCTGCGGAGCTAAGAACAATTCTAATGGCAAGATACAACCACACCAGGACGGATTAGCTACGGCAAGCCGAAGAATTATGCCAATTCGCGCGGGCTGTAGAAAGCGATGCAAAACAAGGAAAACATTATGGAGCTGAAACGGTGAATTACGTGGAAAACAAGTCAAAGGGATGGAAGTGTCACGCCTGCGGTGAAGCCGGACATTTCTGAGCGAAATGTCCAAAAAGAAAAACGAAAAGGATGGAATTTACGCTTGCAATTACCGACAGGAACACGTCTTTCGAAAGAAACAATTGGATTCTCGACAGTGGTGCGAGAATGCACATTGTGAACGACGATCTTCCGGAATCGGAAAATGTTTTCAGGCAGACGGAAAGACATTAAACATTTCGAAAAAGGGATGGGTTAAAATAACAAGTGAAAGTTGGATCGAAAACGCGAATAATCAGATTAGAAACGTGTTTTTCGTGGAAAACTTGGCAAGAAACATACTGTCTTATGACCTGCTTGTGGAAAAGGATGTGAGATGACACACATCGGCGGAAAATGGGTGATGAAGCACCGGGAAAGTGGAGAGGCAATTTTCGATGTGAATATCACAAATAAAGTGTTCACAGTGGACGTTGAAGTCGATAACGAGCATAAAAAATCGAAGAAACGGTGTATTCAGTGCTGGAAGATAATGAAAGAGAAGTAAGTCGCGGAACCGATGTCCAAGAAGGGTCTTTAATGTATTTTCATGCAAGACTCGGACATCTAGCTTACGACGCCATCGAACGGATGGCGAAAGATCCAAGTTTCGGGATCCTGCTTACGGATAAAACACGATGGAATGGTCTTACCTGTGCACAAGGTAAACAATCGAAGAGTGCAAGGCCCAAGAAGGATAGTGGTGCAAACGCGCCTACAGATCGCATTGGTGGTGTGATACGTTCCGACTTCAAGGGACCTATCACACTAAGAGACCGATTTGGAAACTGGTATTTAATTAATTTCGCGGATTTCAAGTCTACTTACGTGCGAGTGTTTTTGGCAAGAAAGAAAGATGCTGCTGCAAAAAATGTTCGAGCACTTTCTAGCTTTTTTCGAACAACGATTCAACTGTAAAATTCACGTTCTAAGTACGGACGGCGGTGGCGAATATCGAAATCTGGACAGCTTTTGCAAAAACACTGGAGTAATAAGGCAAATGAGTGAGGCGAATAATCAATCAAGCAACGGAAAAGCAGAACGCATGCACCGAACCATAATGAATATGGCTCGGTGCATGATATTTTCTTGTGATGTTAGCCTTGCTTTCTGGGGTGACGCGGTGGAATACGCCGCTTACATCGTAAACAGAAGTCTGACGAATGGAAACCTGAAAAGAATGTCGCCTTTGGAAGCGCTGACAGGGAAGAAGCCGAACTTAGGTAAAATTGTCACTTTCGGCTCACCATGCTCGGTATACAGGAACCCGGGAAAGAATTCCTTGGCGCACAGGTCACAGATTGGGTTAATCGTGGGAAAAAGCGAAAAATGAAAGGGTACAAGGTTTACCTGAAAAACGAGAGAAAAGTTGTGGTAACACAGCACATAAAAAACATTGAGACTCTCGACGAGACCCAAAACAGGTTGGTGAAAAAAACCATGGGGGAAGATGGTGATCAAGAAGGAGAATTAAACGCCGCCGACACTTCGGAGAAATTAAAGACGAACAGGACAAAAACGCCGTGGCAGCGGGAGTGGCATCAGACTCGCAGCAATACGAGAAACGAAAATGAAGAGAAGACAGTCGCCGAAGAAGAAACGAAGACCAAAAATGAAGAAATTGGATCGTTCAATTTGATTACGGAAGTGGACCCAAAGCCCTTCAATTAAGCGATGAGACGCAAACATTCCGACAAGTGGAAGATAGCGATTGACGAAGAAATCGCGGCCTTGGAACGAAATGATGTGTGGAAAATGATTGTGCGACCTGAAAACTGTAGGCCCCTCCATACAAAGTGGGTCTTCAAAACAAACTTGGATGAACATGGTGGCGTCGAAAGATACAAGGCGAGACTCGTTGCATGTGGCAACGAACAGAGACTTGGAATCGATTATACACTGACATTTGATGCACATCGAAATGGGGACAGTGAAGATGATCCTCGGACTGGCGTGCAAGTGGGGCGCAAGTACGAAACACGGGGATATCCCAAACGCATATGTGAAGGCGCTCGAAGAAGAGCACGATATTTTTTATATATCCCACAAGGCATGGATACTTCAAGCATAATTCAAGGCGGCGAGCAAGTTTCGAATTTGGTATTAAAATTAAACAAGACTCTTTACGGACTAAAACAAGTGGGACGTCTTTGGAACAGTTTGCTACACGCAAAGTTATTGGAGTTAGAATTCTCGCAATGCTCGACGGATTTGTGTTTATACTTCAAGGCATCAGAAGGAGCTACTACTATCGTGGGCGTGTACGTTGACGACTTGCTGGTAACAGGTACCAGCGATGAACTAGTGGATAAATTTTTTGACGACATGAAGGTGCTTGAAATCAAGAATCTCGGGAAAGTAACGAAATTTCTTGGAATGCGAGTGGTCTACAATCAAGATTACGGATACAAGATCGATCAAGAAGTAACAATCGACGGCATCTTACAAGATTTCAAGCTAACGGAAGCAAACCCTGTGATACCCATCGGTGGCGAATATGAAGATCTCAATCTGAAAGAAGACGATCTTTTGTGGGAAAATAGGAAATCAGGAGAAGTTTCAATCAAGGATTTTCAATCCCTCGTCGGAAGTTTGCTTTGGATTTCAAGATGCACGCGTCCAGACATAAGTTTTGCGGTGCACAAGGTCACCAGGCGCACGCATGCACCGAAGGCAATGGATTGGGATTTAGCGAAGAAAATAGTACACTATCTAAAAAGAACGAAGGCATTGAAATTGCAAATGAAATCGAAGACAGACGAAGATAATAGCGTGGCAATTTGCGGATATAGCGATGCAGACTACGCTGGAGCAAAGGACGACAGAAAGTCGACTACGGGTGGCATTGTTACGATGAATGGAATGATCGTAAACTGGATCTGTAAAAACCAAGGTGGGGTGTCTCTGTCTACGATGGAAGCGGTGTTTTACGCTGCTTTGAAGGTGGTTGTGGAGATGCTCGGTTTTTTCGAATTGCTACAAGAAGTTGGAATTAAGGTTAAGCGTCCTATGACCCTATTCATGGATAACCAAGCGGCTATACAGGCGTTGAGTGGAATGGAAGCAACGTCAAAGATGAAACATGTCGACATCAGAGTAAAATTTATTTCGTCAAAATTTGAGGATGGAATTGTTCAAGCTTACCACGTGCCAACAAAATTTATGTTGGCTGATTTACTTACGAAGGCGGTTCCACATCTAAGATTGAAGGAATTACGAACTGCTTGCGGACTGGAATGAAAATTCACATTGAGAAGGAGTGTTGAAAATGTTGGTTTTCGTGATATTGTGGAAAATATCATTTTTGGAGATTTTCGATAGTTTTAACCAATATGAATTTAGGCTGTGACCTATTTTTGTATTATGGACTATTATTAGTAACGATCGATTATCAGAATAGATTTTTGTCACTTCTCAAAAGGAAAGTTACGAAACTTACCTTTTGGGATTGTGCTTGTAGCTAGGAACGCGCAGGTCTAGCGGTAACAATTCTTAATACACTTACATTTAAACCAGTTCCTGTGGAAGTTTGTTTGGATTTATTGGTTACTACTGGCTATTCAAGACTCAAGATTCTTACCATCGCGTTTCGACAATGGAAAACAAGAATATTCAACTGATAAACACAGAAGGAAGAATACAAATTCCTTTCAGAAAGGTGAATTAGTTCTATTATCAACAACTAAATTGCCTACACATGCAATTAGCAACGTCCCTACACGGGAGTTTCTCCCTAAATTCATTGGACCCTTTTGGTCCAAAGCGTTAGGGGCAATGCCTATACATTAGACATTCCCGCGGCCATGCGCCTACACCCAATATTTTACGCTGGGAGGCTCAAGCCGTACCAATCGTCTACGTCTTTCGGACGAGACGCATCCCCACGGCGACTGCCGTGCTTCTTCAAGTCTCCAAGAGAGACTTGTAATCGGTTTCCAACCGATTGTTGGAAGCCCGGAGATTCTTTCTCCGCCTTTTGTCGATCAAGATCGACCAGCAGAAGATCATTCTTCTGCTGCAGGGCCACGTGAGCTCTCAGAATGTCGCCAATCTCAACTCGAAGAGAGCGATATATCCTCACAGAGTGACCCATATAGGCGCTCAGCTCGGAGCAGTGCCTCTCGAGCTTGCGGAGCTGTGAACCATGCTCCGCACCAAACGACGGCGAGGGAATTACCAACCCCCGCCGCCCCTGATTGGTAGTTAGAGGAATATTCTCGAGCGGTTGATTGCGAAGCGCTCGGTTCCCTATAAGAAGGGGCAGCGTACCGAGTACTTGGTGCGCTGGTTGGGGTATTCCCAAGAGTTTTACGCTTGGGAACCGATTGAGGTGCTGAGGGCGGATGCCCCTGACCTCCTGAAGGAATTTGAGATGGATACTTCTCCTCAAATTCGTAAGAAGCATCAACACTAGGTGTTGATGGGTGCAAGGTATCAGCACTAGGTGCTGATACATTGAGGGCATCAATTAGACCCTTAATACTAGCGGGTACTGAGTAACCTCGGTACCCTCGCAGCTCCTTTTCGCCAAGACGAGGAGCTCCCTTGGGACAACAAGGGCAAACTAAGTGAGAAGGAACTCCGCAAGAAATTCCTTCTTTAATGCAGGTAAAATGGATAAACTCCATTTTTCCTGAACGTGAGTGCTTTAAGAAGCGCTCGCGGTTTACGTAAACTTTGCTCACGTAATCATCGGTACCTTTGTTGTAGCTCTCAACAAAGGCGTTTCAACTTTGTGTCAGGGCGTCTTTATCGTCCCTGTTCCTCCGCGACCCTTTCCGGTTCGTGTAATAACGATCCTGAAAGAAAAGGTCGATAAAGTACCGACGTCTATCGTCGGTACTTCTATCAAAGTTGTGATTGCGAAAGTCTTCGCAATCATCATGCGCGTTGATGTCAAACAACGGGTATTGACAATCGCGCTTGGTGTGCCCGCCACTTTCGGGTACTTACGTCCATGCTGGAGTCCAAAATCTCACTTTGTACGGAGCATGTGGTTCCGTACGACAAGACAAATCAGAAGCAGCGTAAACCGCTTCTGCACGTTGTTTCTTGGCAGGTGGAGCGCCATCTGCCATCCCAAAGTCGTCGTCACGACCAGGCGAGTGACAAGGACCAGGAGGAGCTCTACGCTCCTTCTGCTACCGCATGACGGAATTGTCGCTGTCGTAATCGACAGCGTCAGAATCTTCTTCGCCATCACTAAAAGGCGAAGAAATTCTAGCGAACTTACGCTCAACTCCTTCCGGAGGACGGTGGCGTCCTCATCCTCTTTCATTCGGAGTCCGATGACTCTCCGAAGACAGACGAACACTTCTTCGCCAGCCGCCCGTCGGCAGGTGAAAGCGCAAAAGATGTCACACTAGCAACATCTTCTCGTCCTCTTTTAGACACTGCTTCTGCAGCGTCTACTACGAGAGACAATGGGTCTCTAGGCTTATTCTCCGACGATACATTAGTAGCGTCGCCATGAGATGTTGGCACCTCTGCACGTGATGCAGAGGTGGAGGCTGCGTTAGCAGCTCCGGTAGCGCCCTCAAGAGCGCCGCCGCGTTTCTCGACCATTTGATTCTTATGGTCATTAGTGGTTATAACAAAATATCGTTATGAACAACAAGTGCCACCATTCAATTGGCCAATATTACATAATATTATTGGCCAACCACCTTGAGTGGGGGGTGATGTAATGGGGTGCCATTACATAAGTGATATTTAAGTTGAAATATCAATTTCAGACTTGCTGTCTGAAATATGAATATTAGATTATAAGTTATTATAATCCACCCTGAGAAACGGATTCTGATATGTTCAATTTTTCATTTTTGTGCGATGACGGGTAAAGTGTGGTTCAAGCTGGTCGACGGAGTAGGCAACGTGCTGACTGCGTTGATTGCCGAGGCCGTCCGGGCCGACAGTACCGAAAAAGAGGCCGTTCCGGATAAAGCTGAATTTACTTTCACCAATTCGGAAATTACCGAAATAACTTTGTATATCCCCAAAGTCAAATTTCACAGTAATCTTCCAACAATCCTTCTTGAAAGGAATTTCGCGAGTATTCACTCCAGACCAAAAGCCGCTCGTAATTCGTTTAGCCTTGGGTAGGCCAATGCTTTAGTTAGCATGTCAGCCAACATATCATTAGTCGAGACGTAGCTTGTATTTATTTCTCCATTCTTGATTTTCGAAATAATAAATTTGAGTCGAATATCCACGTGTATCAATTTTGAACTTCCTTCATTTCCTTTCAGTGTCTTGATAGCCGCCTTGTTATCCATCAACAAGCACATAGGGCGCTTAACCGATAGCCCTATTTCTTGTAGCAGTTCACGAACACCGGGAGTGTTGATTCAAGAAGACAGTAACCTGGGCCCACAATAGACTGATATATCTGCAACTATTGACCAACTAAAGCGTGAATTGTTACAGACTGACTTTCGATCGGGGATAATCAACATTCAGATCGGCAATAAACTTGTGAACTTTCATTGTTATTGAATTTTTACGTACTTATAACATGGATGAAAAGGAAAACGAACAAGCCAAACTGAGCCGATCACAGCATCAAAATATCCAAGAGTTCGGTCAATTATTCTTCTTCTTCCGCCGCCTCAACTTCCTTCTCATCACCGAAGCTGTCGTGTTATCAAACTATGACAGGTCTGATCAGATCACTACTGCAGGTCAACGGTCAGTTCGTCGACGGATGTCTGATTAGCAGGGCTGAAACCCAACACATCACCGTGGCTCTGAGATCGAAAGACTCCAGGCCTGCGTGATCTCCGGATCGTCAGGATTGAAATGCTGATTAATCCGTCCGACCGATTCCATAACAAAATCACTAAGCGGAAATGGTTTGCCACGTCGCCGGTTAAAATTCCCGATCAGCTCGAATATTAAGTGGACTATCTTGACAGCATTTTGGTCGGCCTTCACAGATTCCATATCGACGTTTGCTGGTGTTCGGGTGATCATAGACTGATCGAACTGTTTCTGTTTGACGCTGGACTGATCAGCCTTGTTCAAATCGGTGTTGATCCAGTCTGCGCTAGTCCTGCTAGAAATTTTCAGCCATGGATATGAAAATCGTCTGCATTTATCCCAGGACCTTGAGAAGGGTCGTAAATCCTTCCTTGGGTAGTATATCGCCCTCTATTACCCTTTATCTACATCAGATCTGTTTTGTTTTTACAGTTCTGCATACCCTTTTTCTTCCCCACTTTCCGGTTTAATATCAGGGCTGATCAGCACAGTTCTTCTTGGACCCAGCGTCATTTTTGTAATTCCAGTCAGTTGATCTCCCTTCAGACGGGCTTGATTCGTATACCGAACCTTTACATTGTGGCGAAGTGACTTGTGAATTAATTAAAGGCCAAGTATGAGATACATCTGGCCGAGGGTGCATTCTGATTGGCAGAAAATGCCGGCCAAGGGCGTGGAAGCTGGATGGCAGCTGCCGAGTGTATCCACAAGCGGCAGGATGGTGCCAGGCACGGAATCGAGCCAGAAGGGCGTGATCCAGGGACTTGTAATCGGGCTAGCCAGAAATGGGCCGTCCAGATCAGGTGGGCCGGATGGCCGCCGATGGTGGATGACCGAGGGGCGGATTGTCTGAAAGATGTACGTGCGAAGGAACTTGAAGAAGGCTGGGCCCTTGTGGAAGACGGATGGGACGCCGGAGGTGGATGCTAGGCTGCTAAAGAAGAGTTGACGCCAGCGGCCAAGTGGGCCTAGATGGATGGCTATCCAGGTCGAGCCGGATATTTGGTGTACGGTACACGAAGGAGTATCCAGGCGGACTGACTGGTTGGTGTACAGTACACAAAAGAGCATCTGGATGGTTTGGTGTACGGTACACAAAAGAGAATCCAGGTGGAGCTGGATGGTTTTGGTGTACGGTACACAAAAGATCATCCAGGTGGAGCTGGATGCTTTTGGTTTACGATACACAAAAGACATCCAGGTGGAGCTGGCTGGTCTATTTCAGGTAGGATACATGACTATCCAGCCGGGCTATTTGGGGTAGGTTACACAAAAGGTTGTATTGGATATAGGGATAAAAATCAGTATACCTTTCGCTTTCTAAGACACAAGTCGCTTTCATTGGTTTACAGCAGAGGGCTAACAAGGTCCCCTCTTAATATTTAAATTCCATAGAGCCATCACGTTCCGTGTGGATCTCGTATCGACGGATTTTGTGGCTCTACCCTTTCAAGTATGCTTTGAGATCCACTATCCACTCCTCTTCGTGCACTTGGAGAATCCGGTCAACTATTTCGGCCAATGAGATGCCGCCCGCGTCCATCCAGACAGGCAGCCGGCTGCCTAATTCCTGTGCTACCGGGCCGGATGGTCACATGACCAGGGCGATGGTAACCTTTGACATGCTGAAAGCAAAGATGGCGACCACACCAGTCCTGAAGCATTTCGATGTTAATAAGGGGCCTGTGGTCATCATCTATGCTAACAAGTGGGCTATCTCAGCTGCCCTTGTGCAAGATCATGATGGAGTGTATTGTCCTGTGACATTCACTAGCCGGACTCTGAAGGCTAACGAAGTTAACTATGGGCTAGTGGATAAAGAAGTTTGGCTTTATTACGGATCCTGGATGTGTGCTATACTATGCCGGTGTCTCGACCTATTAAGGTATTATCCAGACGGTCGACCCTGTCATGGCTTCTTACGGCAAAAGGAATTGATGGCCGGCTGGGTAGATGGCTGCTTTGCTGTTTCAGTGGTCTCTAGAGATAATCAAGTGTACCAAAGGAGAAGAGGAGATACTGGGCACGTTGGCGGCCAGCATCACCCCAAGGGCAGAAGTGGAGGAAGCGCTGATAGCAATAGCGCCTCGGAAACAGCCACGACAATCCATCATACTACCACCAACAACAGTGAGACCGGCAGAAGAACTGATGGTTCTAAGCTTTGATGGGTCAGCTAGCGTAAAAAAGGGAGTAGGCGCCTATAGTGCTATCCTATGGAGGCTGCCCGAGTGGAAAGTGGTCGCTGCTGCCTCAGATTTCACGCCTGGCATAACAGTGAATGAGGCAGAGTACCGAGGGCTGTTACTTTGCCTAGATCTGCTGACTGGCCGGACGCAGGGGCGGATCATCATATGCGGTGATTCCAATCCGGTGATCGGCAAATCACGGGAGAAATAGACTGCAAAGCTACCCGACTAAGACTTTTGAACGATCGGGTTATGTCCACCCTGCAGAAATGGCCAGAACATGAAATGTTACATGTAAAACGGGACTGGAATAACGGTGCAGATCACCTGGCTACGCTGGCCATGCGTGACCAAGTAGGGGTCACGGCTTCTGATCCAGGCTTAGTATCAGATCTGGCAGAAATAAATCGGCTGCCCAAACCTATCCATCCGTCCAACATGGAGAAGGTAACCAGGGTGAACGCCGTCACCCGGTCGCAAAGGCGCCGTTCTCTAGCCGCTGGATCACCATCTCCAGAAGCAATGAAATTCCACATGTAGGATTTTTTGCCATTTTTTCAATAGCATCGTAGCTGATGTGCCCAAGTCTAGCGTGAAATGCATGAATCACCTGGTCTGAACGTCCGATCCTTCATCAACTTCGTTATCACTTGCCTCGAGAATGCTGAACACCGTCTGGGTCTTGACTTCAACTAGTTTATCAACTTTTACCGATAAGACTTTATTTGTCATTTCTATGTCAAAAATCGGTTTTCCGATCTTGCGGTGGATAAAGACGCGTTTGCCGCGTACGTGGCTTATTGCACTCCATTTTCTTCTAGCAGGCCGTAGGATATGATATTTCGTGCAAGCTTATCCACAAAAAAGACTTCTTCGATCCGAATGGTTCGGATATGTGGTGAAGTGCTCCAGAAGTTAACGGACTAATGATGATGGATGCCCGCACCGGATTGGCTGAAATGTCACCCTTAGCCGGATGCCCGGACCGGTCAATAAGAAGACGCGATCTGGGAGCTGCCAGGCGCACCTGCGAGCGGCCGGGCGGCGCCCGGCTGGAAATCAGGCTGGCGGACATGACAAGGGGCGTGGATAGTCGAACAGGCGGGCTAAGCAGACGGGAGGACCACGGATGGCGGACGGCCGAGGCGCGGATGGCGGACGGCCGATGCGCGGGTTGTTTGGAAGGTATGAGTGAAAGGATCCTGAAGGAAGATGATTGTTCCAGTGGATGAAGGAGGCATCCGGATCGGATAAGAAGCCTCCAAGGAATTGCTAGCACCAGCGGCCGAGGAGCGCGGATGGGTGG
>MIQA02023455.1:6085-21240 GCA_001887855.2 Sclerospora graminicola
GGCGGGCATCTGGGCATACGACCGATGGCTGCGTAGTGGTCGGGGAGTGTCCCGGCAGGGGATCAGTGTCGGCGTTTTCGGACATAGGGACAGCAGAAAATCGAAGTAAGGGAGATGTGGTGAGCTCGTGCCTCAACCGTTGTGCGGCTGCGACAAGGCTCAGGGGCGGCTGTGGTGAAGTGACCCAGAATTTAAGTTTAATGATAGTGGACGACCCCACCTGATTGGTGGAAATGTCGCCCTTAGCTGGATGCCCGGACCGGCCGACATGGGACGTGGTCTGAGGGCCGCCGGATGTATCTACGGCCGGACGGCGCCAGGCCTTGAATCAGGCCGGACGAATGCGACTGAAGACGTGGATAGTTGGGCTAGCGGGCTAAGCGGACGCGACGACCGCGGATGGCGGACGGCCGAGGGGCGGATTGGTTGGAAGGTATGAGCGAAAGGGGCCTGAAGGAGGGTGAGTGTTCTAGTGGATGAAGGAGGCACCCGGATCGGACGTGGAGCTGCCAAGGAAGTGCTAACGCCAGCGGCCAGTGAGTTCAGATGGATGGCCATCCGGCCGATCCGGCTGGGTTCGATGTACTGGCCGGGCTGGTACCAGCTAGGTTCGGTGTACCGGCCGGGCTGGTACCATTTGGGTTGGGTGTACCGGCCGGGTTGGTACCATCTGGGGTTGGTGTACCGGCCGGGCGGGTACACAAAATCGGAGTTAACCGGGCTACTTCGGGTAAGACACATGACTGTTCAGCCGGGCTATTTGGGGTAGGTTACACAAAAGGGAGTATTGGACATACGGATAAATCAGTATACGTTTCGCTTTCTTAGACACAAGTCGCTTTTATTGGTTCACAGCGGAGGGCTAACAAGGTCTCCTCTTGCTGCTATTGGTTTGCCCGGGGAAGGTTAAGGTAACCCACCGGAAGTCCCCTGACCGGGAGTCGCGGCGTTTCGTATACTCACCTCAAGTCGCCCGTGTTTTGAACACGGTATATTAAGTATTGGGAAGTGGTAACATTTTGGCCTTCTGTGGAATATTATGGAGTTATATTTGGATTCCCCTTTACGTACACGTTTGGATTTACCCTTGATTATCATTGGTTTGGCTGGCCGATCGATTATTCTCGGTCCAGCCGTCGCAGTATACAAAGTTCAAGTATCTTGCCAGTCGAGCTCCCCGGTGACGATTTCCGCCCAAGAGCTACCCCTAATCCTAACCCTCATCTCCTTATTCGACGGACTTTACATTTTTCGCCCTACGGTCTATCAAGAGAGCGCAACCGCCAGTACTGACGGGTACACAATGTGAGCTTTTAACATGGATCATCCGAGTCGTCACGACCAAGCGGATGGAAGTGACCGATCCAGCTGGCCGGATGCCGGATCGGATCATAACTCGGATGGACAGAGTAACACCCTCCGACAGTCAGTCGTCTGGCCCCCCCGTGGGTGTTCGCGTCTCAGGAAGAATTTCTGAGAGCGACTACACCACACAAGCGCATTTCCATCTCGAAGCTGTTATTGTGTTTAATTTCTTTTTATTCTGAAACGGTTCGATTTTGACTTAGAAAGGATGCAGAAAATTAATCGCTTTGAATTTTCAATGGAATTGGACATGTACCCGTACTGTGGAATATTGTTTGGAGTTACGTTTACACATAAGATTGGAGTAACCCCTTATTGTCTTTGGTTGTGCTGGCCGATTGAGTAATCTCGGTCCAGCAGTTGTGGTGTACTGAAACCTAGTATAATGCTAGTCCGCTCCCCGTTGCCCAGGAGCAACCCTAGTCCCAACCATCGTCCCGCCGTCCTAACCGGGCATCTTAACGTTTGTCCAAGAGTCCACCAGGAGAGCGTAACCGCCAGTGCTGACAGGTACACAAGGTGAGATGGATCATCCTAGTCGTCACAGCCGAGGCAATGTTAATGGCCGGTCGGGTCAGCTCAATGCGGACCCGGATTACGACATGGATGGACGGAGTACCCCCTCCGACAGTCGGTCATCTGGGGCCCCGTGGGTGTTGGAACCTCGAAAAGAAATGCCGGGATCGACTACACCACATTATTTTGACGATGTAGTAAGGGTCAACATGGGAAGAGCGATGTAGATGTGCATAACAACATCTACGTCGAGATTTTTTAGAGCTTTTGCGTAATCATAAGCTCTGTGAAAAGATGAAGAAGTGCACATTGGTGCACCTGAGATACCCGTCCTTAGCTGTTGCATAAATATCATGCAATTATGCTGATTCTGTGGTGATATGCAAATGAATCAAGTACCGATGGCCCACATCGTTTACGTAGCAGGATACACGATATCACTGAGCTTGAACGTCGCGTCTGCGTGAAACATGGTGAATCGATTTGGAGATGCAAATTGAAATCTGTTGGCAAGAAGAGTGTAGCTTGTCACCCCTAGAATGAGTGGGTCGTCGTCACGACCCGACCCGACGTATGGATACCCTTCTTCATCCTTTGCCACCCCAAATATGAATGTCTCGTCGGGTTTCAAGTCTGGTTGGTAGAAACCCTCTCGCACAAGGCGACGAATTGACTCGGTCGCGTTACTAGATCCATCCTTCTGCCGTTGATACCTCGGAAAACTGGATATTGCTGAACCGTCGGAGCACCACGAGTCGGATTATGAATACTTGTTGACGCTTTCAAATGCGACTCTGCGGAAACGCTGGTTAAGAGAAATAAATTGTATCATTGCAGGGGTTATAACCGCAGGAGGTTGGCGCTCGCAACTTGATACATCACGAGCATGTTCAGCGTCGTTTACTTGAATC
Source organism: Sclerospora graminicola (assembly GCA_001887855.2). Lineage (NCBI taxonomy): Eukaryota > Oomycota > Peronosporomycetes > Peronosporales > Peronosporaceae > Sclerospora > Sclerospora graminicola. The sequence goes on from MIQA02023455.1 coordinate 8,878, forward strand.
ATCTATTTTGGAGACTGGGGGCACGAGTGGACTTTCCAGTGAACTTTGAAAACCTGCAGGAGTTCTGATGTACCGTCTCCAGTGTTGACATCAGTTGCATTGCATGTCGGACTGTCCGCTGTTTCTTCATCTGGTGGCCAGTCAGGCACAACAAACACCGTGACATCATTCGGGTTTCTCTCACGAGTAACAACAAAACGATGACGCCCGAGCTCCTCAAAAGCTTCCTGTGACGTAAGATGGTAATCTGACACCAATTTTGCGCCATGGTGATACTCTGATAATTTTGACTATAAATAGCGAGTTCAGGCCGCCTAAACTAGGTTATTATTCTAATAATAAAGGTGTCCCACATGGATTTGGACTACGGTCTGTTTGATTGTTTTGCGGTGAGGTATTGACGGCCATAATCTACCAATCATTCAATGAAATAATGGTTCCGTATTACCGGTGTTATATCCGACACGGTGTTATATCCAACAGCATATATTATTCAATCAGATCATCCATTTTTCTACAGTACAAACTCGTGTTATATCCGGCAGCACTTTAATTATAGCTATAAAACTGAGTCCCACACAAGCTAAAATTGATGGCGAAGGGGAAGCGAATCTTACATGATGAAGAAATACTGCGATGGTGGACCACAGGGACAGCCAGCAACGCTGGCAGTAATCGAATGCGGAAGAACATAAAGTCAAAGGACGCAGGAAACTTTTCTTCTCGGTGCGAGAAGGCGTGGAGGATTTTTGTTCGTTCGTTTCTTCTTCAAAGTCCGTGCTGGAGGTCGTTGCAATGGCTTCCGATAGCGCACTCCCCATCAAGTCGCGCACATCACGATGTTCATTGAAAACGAGCAGCACTAACAGGAGCGACTCGTTCACCTCCATACGCGAAAGGAACCAGCGACAGCCCTCCACATCTGAGTGATAGAGTGCTTGCAGAATCAGACGCCATTCCAATACTTTGCTCACGTCTCCGCCTTGCCACAGAGTGCCAAAGACAAACTTTGTCGCCACTTGCAATGCCTCAAATTGTACTTTCACGGGCTCGAATCGCGGCATCACCGCCATACATATAGCCCTTCCAGCATCACTGGAGCCTCTCGCACGACCCTTTACTGTCTGCACTTGCCTTTGGTTATTTTCATAGAACGACAAACCGCCTTGGTCCCCGCTGGCCGGTCACGGGCAGCACTGCTGACCTGATCCAACACGGCTGACCTGGTCCAGCTTCGCTGTCGCAATCCTCGCTGGCCCACATAGCTTCCGGATTCGAACACCACTCTTTTTGCATCCTTAGGTGCCGACCCGATATCCGTCAGTGCTCCTTCCTTATATCATCCCGCGGCTATCATCCCGACTTTCTGAGCTGACCTAGGGTGGTCGCCCAGTCGATAATTCGGGCCAATCAGGATGGTCATGGCCAGGTGTGCTCCACATCTGACAGTTGATTTCTCCTGGAATCGCTTCAGCACAGCCGCCTCTGAGTCTTGTCGCAGCCGCACAACGGCTGAGAAACGATCTCACTAAACAGTTTGCCAGCTGACATCGATACTGCCCTCCGACTCTTTTATCAAGTGTATATGAATCGAAGCCGCCTAGTGCAGTCCATGCCTGTCATGCGAGCTGAACTTTCGCTCAGCAAGGACAACTGCCGCATCCTTCATATGAACAGTTCAATCCTCCGCCGACTACTGGACCATGTAACACCTCAACTGCAGAACATGAGGAGTGATCATCAAACGGCTCAGAGTGAAATAAAATGCCTTCGAGCGGTAGTTGGTCAGCTGACTGATGCACTTCATCAGGTTACCACACAATCTGACTCTCCCGAAGTTAACGTTCTAAAACCTCGGGTGGACGCCTTGGCTGCTCAGGTGGCTGGCCTGGAACAAGTCCAGGTGGATATGATCCAGGCCGTCGACCTGGCTAACCACCGGGCAGACAAGGTTGCCACCCGAAGTTCGCTTCCAGCTGCCTTCATGACGAGATAGCACGTCTCGAGGCCCAGGTTGTGAACTTGAAACGTGAACGGTACCGCTTCCGAATGCTGGTCGACGTTTTCGAATCTCTTCGGGCTGCTAACCGGCAACTGGTTCTTCGGTCCATATGACTTACCTAATATTCCGATTTTGATCATTCCATCACATGATTGGCCGATATCGCCTTCAACCAATCTTCATAACAACCCGACCAACCTTGCTGCCTTTATAATTCTTCACGGTCGGGTCACCTCTGCTGACCCGGGCTTGACCTTCGAACCGACTTTAGAAGTAGACTTTTGAACCTTGCCTTAGAGTCTACTTACTTACTTCGACCCGATCTGGGACCTTTCCGGATAATCCACGCTTATGTATTCTGGTCCCTTTTAATTCCCTTCAACTCCACTAATGTTTTCCATCGACCGCAATGCCCTGAGAGCTGGACCATCAAGTTTAACAAATCGATCAAACCCGTTAGCCAATCTAACAAATCATCGATATCCAGCCATAATGTCACTCAGAAAACATAACCCGACCATATTCCGTGAGTTGATCCAGCTGTAATCCAGATTTGTGGACGTAGTCCAGCCGACTCCAGCCGATATTCAGCTCAGGAGTCGACCTGGTCTAGTATCCAAACGTCTGTAGGCGGTCGTATGATTTGACTGTTTTACTCCAGTGTTATAACCCATGATTTGTCTTAGCAATGGTGACTGCATATTTTTCTTCATACTTTCCACTTGACCCGTTATTATGCGTACCGTTCAACGTTGGGAAATATCAACTTCCACTTCCTGCCCATCCGTAATGGGTGATCTTGCAACGACCCAATCAGCTTAGAGGTGTGAGCCACTTATTTTCATCTTTAGAATCTACTTCACCACACTTTAGTTGGTCGCGCGGAACCCGAGAAGATGATGGATACCACTAAAGCCACCCCTTTCGCCAGCTTCCCCACGTAGGGTGGTCGGACGGCATTCTGTTTCCTCTCTGTACGAGTCAGCCACTTCGGAGGTGGATTTTTCGGATTCATTCGTTGGCATTACGGATCCGTACGGCCTTTGGTCCTAAGGAAACAGCGCACGTGGCAGTCGCAACAAGTTTGGAGGTATAAAGAGTCCAGGAACCACTGACCCGAAAGAGGCCGGCCATCCTGGAGAATGATACAAGCCGGACTACCCAAACAGAGGACGGTCAGACAATGGCTAGATGGAGATGGCGATGGATTCGCAGCCCGAGGGCCGAAAAGATAACTTCAAGGATCACAGAAGAGCCCCAAGCTGGTCCCCAAGTACCTGACCACATACAGAATATGTTTTCAGCCATGATGGAACGATACCTGGACGAGAAGCGTCAATCGAATACTGGTCGCCCTGACATAGGACAGCACGATCAGCCCACTCACCTCCCATGAATAACGAACGCCCAAGTCGACCCAGCATCGTACTTGAGTTATGGTGGATAAAGACATGGAATCAGTACAATCGAAAGAGAGCGTGCCCCAAAGTGACCCACCTGCTCGTTGTTCAGGTAGCCGACCTTGTCGATCCCCTAATATAAGATCATCACTTAGTGACATCGATATGAAGTCGGTCCGGTCGGCCAAGTACCTCTATGATCCATATGACCTGGACTTAGGTATGGTTCGCCGGTCCAACATGGCATCTGCCCAAGCTTTCGACCAGAACTCAGAGGCAATAGCTAGGGTCAAGATGTCAGCGACATCCGAGCTAAAGGTCTCTACCAGCAGCGTCCTGGACGACGACCAGGCCAGGTGATGGTTGAACAAGGCTAAGTCATCATTTCTGAGAGACCGGACTACGGATTACGAGAAGTGTCTAATTTTTGTGGATATCGTGAAGTGGTCAGCGAAGAACTGGATCCAGCAGCTCAGCCGAGATGTTCGAGATGACTGGAAACAATTGATGGAGGCTTTTGGTGAGCAGTACTGTGAATCCAGGATGTCAGCGGCCCGGCACTACTTCCACACCAAGAAGAGGGCGGACGAGACCCCCTCGAGTACCTCCACCGGCTGAACGTTGCGAGCATGAGTGCCGATATGCCGGTCAAGGAGGATGCTAGCCTGTCGAAAGCTACCACGAACTTGTGTAGTGTTTTTATAAATACGATCGACGACCGGGAAATAGTCGATCAGCTCGCCTAATTGCGTATGAACCAATGAGCTAGAACTGACTCTACGGACGAATCAGAGGGCGAAGAATCGAGGTCCTAAGGCAGCAGTTGGAACGGGCAGGTACAGGTCACGACCCAACCTGGATCAGGGCAGTATGCCTCTGTCGACCAGGACGACCGTGCTGGCAATGAACTCGGACACTACCAGTTTGGAAGATGAATATCAACGAATCAGACGGGGAGCAGTATCGCTACCTGTTTTTTTGCAGAGGCTGACCAGCTGTCCTGACCACCATCTGGGTCAGACCAACAGAAAGGTTTCCCTGCCCGGGCTGACCAGGACTATCCCGGACGAAAGTGCACCCATCAAGCATGAAGACCGAAGTTACTGGAAACGGCTGACCTGCAAGAAGTGTGAAAGGAAGGGACAGCCGGCTGAGATGCCTGTTCACCTGTATGTCATGTAGAGGGGTGCACAATGCTGGACGCTACCCCATCTATAACCAGATGGAAGAAATGGTATATTCCGACCAAACATGTTGGAATGTTGCCATCGGCGGTGGAAAAATGTTAAACAAGATCGCTCGCCAGGTGGAATCTGGTTCGAACTCAGCGGTCTAGCGTTAGTATGTCGGAAGCAAAGCAAAGCGTAACCGACATAAATGTAAGTTTGGCAATTACGTCAGCCGACTCCTGGGCAGTAGTGCTGAGCCTTACCTATACGGGTGGATGAATATTCTCTGTCTGAAGTGGTTATGGAGTTGAACTTATTGCCCGGCGAATCACGAGGCTATTGGAAGTACCACTCACCAGACAAGTGGTTCAACCAAGCCAAAGCCTGCGGTAAGATAAATTACCAGAAGACCACTATGTGTTTTGACTCTGGCGCAGAAGCTTCCTATTCAGGCAGTAAAATAATATACTCCCTCCGCCCAAAAGTTATTGTCGGATTGTTGTTTAAACACTGAGATTAAGGTAAAAAATACTGTTTTTTGTTATAAATTACATTAAAAGATAAGGTTTTAAAAGGGCTTTCATTTGATAATACATTGAGGTTTTACCCTTTCCTCTAGCTGAAGTTGCAGTACCAAAACTATCTTCTAATTTTGGAGTCATTTGACGGAGCACAAATAATATACTCCCTCCGCCCGAATTGTTGTTTAAACACTGAGATTAAGGTAAAAAAATACTGTTTTTTGTTATAAATTACATTAAAAGTTTTAAAAGGGCTTTCATTTGATAATACATTGAGGTTTTACCCTTTCCTCTAGCTGAAGTTGCAGTACCAAAACTATCTTCTAATTTTGGAGTCATTTGACGGAGCACCGGTAGATATATGAACTTCGCTCCAGCCTCTGTTGATGAAAGTGCTGGTAATGGAGGAAACCAGTTTTGCACTGGTACATGTTATTTTTTGCTGGTCCATTTTTGGGTGAATGCAGAGTGGTTTAAGGTGGGATACCTATGATGCTATAATTCTTGTGAAGAAGAAGATTTTGACTGAAGGACAACAGCGAGCAGTGTACAATTATATAAAAACCGCTGCTTGAAGGTATGCCAACATTCGAACTACTGTGCGCTCTTCATCCCCATGCATAACATAAAACGGTGTCCGGTCCAGTACATTGATCAAAAAAGGCCTGCGAGCAAGTACTGTACTCTCTAAATGATGACATGTCTACCTTCATGAGCAAGTACTATATATATAATGAGATTTCTACCTTCACGAGCACCTGTACAGAAGAGAATTCATTGCGATACACTTTATTTATAAAAATATGACAATAAAATTTGGACGCTAAAAAACCGTGAATCGGACAATAACTTTAGGACGAAGGGAGTACCAGTGACCCAGCCAGTGTAACCTTCACTCTTGCCTCTGTGTCTCATCAATTTCACATCCAACCTACCGAGCAAAGGTGGTGTCGACGATAGAGAGTTAGCTGGGCAGGACGCGATTATAGGGATGGGCTTTATGGTGCCCGCCGGTATATGACTCGATTTATTCCATGATACGCTGACTCTGCCTGATGAAGTGCAGATCCAGCTGACCGGCCGGCGACCACTATATGGGGCCCATACTAAATTCCTAAGGTTGGTTCAGTTCGTGAACATTCCGGTTGGACAAACAGTGGAGGTGACAGTTCGGTCTCATGATCTGCGGCATAAGCTATGGCTGACTTGGGGTGCCCTCGTTCGTCAAAGGGAAGGTTATTTCGATTGTGTTAGGGTGACCAATATCTTAGAACCATGCACGAAGATGTCATCATTAGAATGTGGTTAGCCGAAGATAAGGTGTCCTGCCGGCCTGGTCAGTGAGGAACAGTCCGAGGAAGATGACCTGACGCCTATGGTGGTCAGATCAGAGTACCAGACCCCCTCAAGAATTTGTCGGGGCCGGTCGCTACCGGATCACGGAAAGACCGAGGGGGGTCGTACGACCGTTTTCCGAAAACTTCAAAGCTGTGCGTGCAGCGGTACGCAACGATTTCATTATTATCTTCCGTTTGTCAATGCTGGATTTGGTTGAAAACGGCTCTCGTGGGACGAAATTGTTATGCTCTGAAAAGAAATTGAGGCTGCCGGTGCTACAATTACCAATACAGGGATTGAATGGCACAAGGCACGTATTCCAACTTTTACAATGAGTGTAACACATGGTGTTTTGTTGGGTAACCCAAAATATGAAAGGAGAATTCTCCGTTCCTCTTGTGGCGGCCAACCGCATCAATATGCCAAACGTCGCCGAGAAGACCATTGCAGAGGAGAGAGCTGGAAAGTGTGTCTTGTGCTTTCTGTGTGGAGTTTGCTATTTCTTGAGTTATGTTGGATTTATTGTTGCCATCTCGTATATATGGTGTCAATGGCACAACCGTTCCTCGCAGATACAGAATTTGTTCGCAAAGCGAAGAAGGCCGCGTGGACGAGAATAACACGTGTATAGGCTGCAACCAAGCATGCTTGGATCACGCATTGTCAGACATCACAGCTAGCTGTCTGGTGAACCCACGATCGGGTTGTCGAGACAATGTTTATTTGGATACCTGAATCCTTTAAGGTAATCAAGTATATTAGAGCAAGATGTGAATGTAAGAAATGTGATAATATAGTACAAACCTATGCACCATCAAAAGTAATAGACAAGGGAATTGCAGGCCCCGGATTACTAGCAGATATATTGGTAGATAAATTCTGTAATCATTTACCGGCCTATCGTCTTTCACAAATGTATGGCAGAGAAGGAATTGAAATATCGCGATCTACGATATCGAGCTGGATTGGAGCAAGTGCAAAATTACTAGAGCCAATAGCAGAGTTGATTAGGGGTTATGTAGTTTCGTCGAATTTTCAATATATTAATCCTCCTTTTTCATGAATTAGATTCTCAGCGGCTGGCTGTCATCGACTCGGGGCCGGCTGGCTTGACTACACGGGCATGAAGGGGAAAAAGCACGGTTTTTTTGTACTAAGGGCAAAGTTCACCTCTGTTCTGGAACAGCTCGGTTGAAAAATGGAGGCATCTGATTGGTCAGATGATCGTCACCATCTCGGTTGGCTCAACTGACCTCAAAGAGGTCGGTTGAGTCAACAGATCCTCGGTTATAAAATTATACAGGAATTTTTACCCAAAACACACAGACATGAATGACACTGTTTTTGCTCACCCAAATCACATTTTTTATGAAAGGTCGGTGTGTCTTCTTTAACTTGGTTGGCCCTTCGGTTAAGAGCCTCTAACCGAGGTGACTCAAACCGAGGTGAACTTTCCCTAACAAGTGGTCGACAGCATCGAGGACATTTTTCTACCCCCCATTTTTTTTGCCAACCAAACTGTAGATCAGAGTGCGTAGAGCTTAAAAAAAGGTCTCCGGCTGCTTGGCACTCTCTGGTTCAATCAGAAACGCTGACCAAAAAATCCCTTTTTTATTCTCTGAGTACCCACTATTAGGGGCTAGCTGTGTAACGAAACTCCCGTAATACCCAATCCGGTGACTGTGTTTAGGTAAATTCGACCAATCATATGCTTCAAATTTCAGATAGGATTTGCCTTCAGAAGCAATACCCGTTTTTAGCAGCGGTGAACCCCATTTATCGGTCACTCTACACATATTATAAGTATAATGTATTACAGTATATATTTTCTTGTAGTTCAAATCGTGGGTTCTGATTGGCTTTGAAAGCATTAAGGTTAGGGGGCTTCAGTAATTATAAGATTCTGCAGCGAGTTTCACCACATATTGAGTTATTTGAACTCGACAGTTATCCTGAAAATTTTAAATGAAACAACAAAATAGCAAAAAAGTGATAAAGAAATATGTCCTCGATGCTGTCGACCACTGTAAGTATCCTTCACAAGCTGTGTTTTTTTCGTAGCTATTATGGGTTCTTCTGTATTCTGGGGGTGAGTCAATGGGTTTGGGGGTGATTATAAACGCGCCCATTATTATTATCACCACCTCCGGTTGGAATAATAAAAACTCCGGTGGGGATAATGTCTTCCTATTAAAACTTCTACGGTCGTATTTCATATTTTGGTCAAATATTGGGTGATATGAACGGAAAAGTGCGGCCACCTAAAATCAAATTTGTATTGGTTTTGCCCCTTACGGGCATTGGCTAAAATTAAAAACTTGTAGAAACACAGCTAACATTCTCACAGAGGCATGTTTGATACTCTGTAAACGTGACAGTACACGTGTAATTAATGGGAAAAGCTCTCATGAGATTTTGTACAACGAGGGACTGGTTGTATCCGACTTACGCACGTGGGATTGTGCATTGGACGAGATAGTTACGAAGAACAAGAGTCGGGAACTACCTCGCTCATAAAAAGTTTCACGGTGAGCTCGAACAGGTCGAAGGTTAGCTGCAGCATTTCCGGATTCACCAGCAGACCACCCACGTCATAAACATCGACACCCCTGAAGGACACCACAGGAATGATTTTTGTCAAGCCGACCACAGCTTGCTTCTTAACCTCCGGGTCGTCAAGGCCCGCCTTCTTTTGCGAATTACTTAAATCAACAAATTTCGATGCTCTTGGTGGATTCAGGGCTTGTTTCTTCGAGTTGGAGCCTTTTTCTTCGTTCGAAAAGTGCTAGGTAGATGATTCTGCGCTTGGAGAGCACGATTGGAGTCCATGAGGCTGAGGAGCTGACAACAAACGTTCGCGATTAAACCCTCGTGGCTATCGTTCACTACTTTTCCGTGTGGAAAGGGAAGTTTCGAAGCTGGAAGGTGGAATGGTCGGACGTTCACTTAACGAGGCCAAACCGGTACGTGATGTCACGATTTAAGAGCAAGAGAGAGCGTGTACGCCCCTTCTTGATACGGTGAGAGGGAATTGGAAGCTAATAATCACGACATGGACTGGTTCTTCTTGTGGCCTCATTTTGTTCCAGCAACGCCAGGAGATGGCGTCAAAGTCGTTGGATTCATTGGAGGGGACGTGACCGAAAGCAAAAATGACGACGAGCGCGAGTTGTTACTGCCACCACTTGATGGTTATTTACTCGCCAAAAGAGTCGACGTTGATCTCGCCAAGTGGTTCGACTGGTTTGTTGTTCCTTTCTGGAACACTCGAAACGTCTCGAGTTGCTGGACAATGCTACTGAGACACAAGCGAGCACTCAAGAGTTTATCCAAATGAGCATGCACAAGTTTGTCGATATAAAGAGGAAGACGATCAAATTGCTGGAACTGACAGGCTAAAAGATCAATAGAAGCGTCATGGCTTCGAGTTGAAAGATGAAACCTTCCGAGAAGTTGAGAATGGGCACGAGACAATGCGACGGCCTTTGGCCGGTCCTTCTTCGAGGAAATCGCTCCGCCATAAAATGTGAAAGGCACAATACTATACTTGTTGCCTTGCCTGTCCAATTCAATTTTGCTCATAGAATCTGCTCTCGCTCACAGGGTACTTATTACTTGAGCGGGTATTGGTCCTTGTTTGAGAAACATTTCTTTTGTCACAACGTACTTCCGTATAATGTGATTCCGCAGAAGCAAAATAAAATATATCTACTAAAGGAGTATCAAGAATTTCTGCAATAAAATGTGAAAGGCACAATACTATACTTGTTGCCTTGCCTGTCCAATTCAATTTTGCTCATAGAATCTGCTCTCGCTCACAGGGTACTTATTACTTGAGCGGGTATTGGTCCTTGTTTGAGAAACATTGAGTCACCATCTTTTGTCACAACGTTCTTCCGTATAATGTGATTTCGCAGAAGCAAAATGAAATATATCTACTAAAGGAGTATCAAGAATTTCTGCAGTATCTGTCTAGGGCACTCCATCTCCTTGACAAATTTGCTGCAAGCTCTCAATCTTGTTAATATCATGACCAGTTTTATCCGGATCGTTTATTCTTTGACGACAGTCTCTCAAGCCTTCAGCTCCACCTTCGCATCTTCCAGCCGAAATTACTACCTGTGGTGCAACATGTTGTCGATATCAGCTTCCATACCATGCAGCATTACTAAGTCATGATGGTTGCCGGCGCTCGTTGTTGACTCATAGTATATTTGAAGTATCAAGACCACCTAACGTGGATTACATGTACCGTATTTTCGAAATGCATGTACCTCGTTTTGTGAATTGTTCGTAATTCCCTGTAGTATCAGATATTCTAAATATTGCGCCGAAAAAAAATCACCTTTGACGGGTGGCCGAACTTTTCCGATGGCCGCGTAGTCCAATTTGTAACTTCTCATTATACCACCTAATCAAATAGTACTCTTATGATTTGTTCTTAGGTTTTATTAAATATAAGCCAGTTATATGCTTTGTTCTTTGGTCTTAAGTCAAAGACCAACTAATTTCGTAATAACTCGATCTAAATCATTTAGACCAATCAAATTCGAATTTAATGTGTCCTACTCGAATTTGCATGGTTTCACATCAAATATCCACTTTTACATCATTACACCGGCCGTACTATGGATTTAATGAAATTGTATGGAATGCTTAAGTCGATATTAAAAGTTCCGTTTCAGATGGAAAAGATTTGGACAAAGGCGGACCTTTCTCCGACACTTCCACTTCGTGGGAATTGATTTTGACTACGGAGGAATGTCCGAAGACCTTGGTAGGTATTACAAGATTGTATTGGTGTCAGACTATGTTAATACTGGAGCACCCTAAAATGAAAGGACGTCGGCAGTGCTTGCGGTGCGGCGAAGCCGGCCACCCTATGAGGGCGTGTAAAGATTCACTGGGCGAGTTGCTGAAGTCGGGAAGTATCGTGGTAACTGTGAAGGATATGAAAAAGATTTGAATTCCTCACTCTACGTTCAGAAGTATGGAAGAATTACGTAAGGACGTAGAGGACAAGCGGCTTTTAATGGAAAAGGCGTCTCAGGAAGTCACCTCAGAACAGGCGCCAGATGATCAAACAACAAAGGAAGACATTGATACGTCTCAACAGCAGGATCAAACGGCGCCAGCCATAAAGCAATCAGTACAACCTACAGAGTCTGAAGAACATCCCTCCCAGATGGTAGTGACTACTACAAACGACACACCTCAACCGGACGAGAAGACTGATTCTCGTAATACACCGGTGGAACTGAGAAAAGGACGAACAGAATGGATTAAAGTACATCCACATCGAGTGAAGCCATTGGTTTTATCGCCGCCCGCCTCACCTCAGGTATCAACGGGGGCACCGAAGTCAGAAAGGAGAGTCAACAGCTCACGACCGGAAAGACGATCCACTTTCGGACGAAAAGGCACACCCACAGGGACAGACAATTGGACAAGCAGTCCAAGCATCTAGAGATCGCAATATGATCACAACGCCTACTAAGGCCACAAGGACAGTGGTCCAATCCCCGAAGGTAAAGTCACCTTCGAATAACAAAAGCAAGGTCCAGAACGACTTAATGATTTCGGAAGCCAAATTAAAGGCGGATTTGGATCACTTACTCCGTCAGGTTGACAAAATGGAGGGACCGATTCAGATGTACCCACTTTTGGGTACGACCCCCATCCAACACTCGAACGAGGTAATTGCACTTACGGATGCAGAAAGGCTGATGGGTATTAAACGAACCGCAACTCCGGCGACCGGAAATTGCTAGGTGTATGCTATTAGTCAAGCATATGCCTGCCTTTGCGAACGGATTTACTCGAGCAGTTAACGATCAAATTAACAGATGGCTGTTATACCCGAGCACTCATCGACTTTGATGCCAAATTTCCGGCGGGTATCAGAAAACAAACGCTGTTAGCCCTGGGCCGTG